>JAYMTF010006238.1:0-10507 GCA_036897485.1 Pelargonium nanum
TACATGGACAAGAAGACACAACACCTCACACTCCTAGTGTGCTTGCATTGACCGAAAGTCAAAACAAGCGCATCAAACCCCTATAACAAGAATCTCCTCAGGATATCGAAAGTATACCCATCCCACATTGCCCTTGTGGGACAACAGTACATATGCCTATACAGGTCGCACATTGGAACATTATTTTTCACCAAGAAGAAGTCTTGAAAACATGTGAGTATATTCCAAGAGTTCGGCATCTGATGAATAGGGGTCAACCGATAAAAATTCAGGACATCTAGGCGGCAGGAGAGCCACTCTTCTTCTTGAATTTGGCCAGGGATGTAGGAAGGAATAGACTTCTCCCCACATGTTTTTTCGTCTTGAATGCGTCCAGGGACGTGGGAAGGAATGGACCTCTCCCTACATGGGTACTCATCTTTAGCGCGTCCAGGGACGTGGGGAGGAATGACCTCTCCCTACGTGGGTCTTCGTTTTGGCGGCGCATGCCTTGATGAGGTTGGGCGGCCGCAATGATTTCTTGCGGAACAAGGGGAAACACTTGAGTGATAGTGCGTCTTGCACAAAGGCCCCATGGTGGCAACTTTCCATGGGTGTCCAATTCTTCATTCACCAATGAATTGTGGTGAAGACATGAGTAGTTTTCTCTCAAGGGGGTGATTTCATGCTTCGCGCGGCTCGGGCTGACGCGAGAGGGAGATACTTCGTTGGCTCTTTTGCGTGGAGGATCCATGTGAGAGTTTGTTGTCGTCTAGAGGTTAGGGGGAACGGTGGCTTTCAAAATATTCCCGATAATGGAACCAAATTGATGTGCCTGTTTTGAGTTCGTCAACATAAACACACTAGGAGTGTGAGCCTTCTTGTCCATGTAAGTAGGGGTGTCTAGCCTAATGTTCAAGTTCTTCTCAAAATTCTTCCAAGTGTCAAATCTTCAAGTCTCCTCAAGTGACAAGGTATGTTGTCTAGTCTATGTGGTTCTGCGTCCTGCGTGAAGACAACACACACAAGAAACGAATTACCAGGGGTAATGTGTTTGGGACAATACCTCCGGTTTGAGAGTAAGTCCTTTGTTGGAACCAAGAGAGCTCTAGAGAGCTTTTCTAGAGAGAGAAAACTAGAGATAAAAGTGAATGTGAGAAATGAAGTTGATTTCCTCTTTCTTACTAAGAGGTTGTATATTTATAGGCTCTTACCACCTAGTGCCACATGTCGACATTTGATTGATAGTTGATGAAGTGAGGCCCATCTAGGCCCATTCGGCCCACCTTGGCCCATTAAGCCCATTTTGTGATGTTGAGATTCTTGCTCTCCGGACGCGTAGCTTGTGCGTGCCGGGAAGGTCACGCTCCATAGGAGGTTGGGCTCCTCGGGGAGGTCACGCTCCGTAGGAGGTTTGTGCTCCGCGGGGAGACTTGGCGAGGCTGAGGCCTTGGGTGGCCTTGTTGGAGTAGTTTATGCCTTCATAAGTCATTTTAAATAATTTTTAGTGTATATTATTTTTTTTAGCTTATGTTATGTGCACTAGGTTTTTACTGATGATTTCAGGTCTATTGGAGCCCACGAAATGAAGAAATTTGGAAAAAATAGGTAGCGGGTAAAAGTTGGTCCGAGCAGGTACAATTCTGCGGCATGAGGAGTGAAATGTCGCGACATTTGACAGTCAGAGTTCACATTGGATCTGGTCAAAGGTACCATGTCGCGACATGCATGTACTAATGTCGCGGCATTGGTACGATTCCAACATTGTTCTTATTTATATGCATTTTTAGGGTTTTTACGATCATTCAGAGTTAGAGAGAGGGTTGGTGTGCGGCTGGAGCAGAGAATGGGCAGCAGGGGAGAGACTCTGTCCATGGAATCTTCTCCCCCAAGCATGGAGAGCACTACATAGCCGGATTTGGGTGGTGATGTCAAACTAATTTAGGGTTTACGTTTACACTTTATGTTACGTTTACACTTTATGTTCTTTGAACTTGGGATTTTTGTATGTTTTATACTTGGATTTTTAGATTCTAAATAGCTATTTTTCTATGAATGTTAATGTATTTCTTTGATTTCCATGTTGCATGTGCTTGGACCCTAATTTTTTATTTTATGCTTGCATGATTATATTGTTTCTAGGTCTTTTGAGTGTAATGCTTATGAGTGGATTGACGACCTACTCACATGATCATAGTACACACATCACTCTTGACAGGGGGGATGTGTGTATGGATAAATACCTAGGGCGGATGTGCCTTTGGGTACTCTACACCCATATCATGATCTTAATGCTAGGGTGTGCGTGTTGGTCTCTTGCAACATCCTGCTTGAGATATGCACTGCCTAAGGCTCGGGATTCCTAGTCTGGCCCCTTAAATCGCCCTTACAGCAGCGCAAGCATTTTTATTAACTCGTGCCACATTCCAATCTATAGCAAACGCAAGCCCCTTGTCAGTAGTATGGGGGACACGTGCCCTCTAATGCTCAGATTCTTTAAAGAGAGGTCTTAGTACATATTGGAATAATTTAGCATGTGAACATCAATTGCATCCTAGGACTAGACACAACATCATTGCATGTCTATCTCTCTTTATCACTTGTATATATTTGCATTTACATTATTGTTATTTACTTTACTTGTCATACACCATCACAATTATTCTTTATATCTTTGTAGATTAAATCGTCTTTAGAGTCTAAATAATAATTATTCCGTGATCTACATTAGTCCATATGGATTCAATACTCGGACTACCACGAGTCCTTTACTACTTGCATGATATCGGTACACTTGCCGAGTGAGTGTCAAGCTTTTGGCACATGCAAATTAAAGTCGCAACCAAAAATCAGCCCAGGGACACTAGACATTAAGAGAGGAGGTGGACCTGACCAAAGGGAGAGGAAATTCGTATCAGATGACAAATGGAGAAGGAGGCGGAGTTCACTGCAGTTTATTAACATTACTGACGAAACTGCAACGGAAACCCCGTCACAAATTCAAAATCCTAAACGATGGATATATGCTGAAATGACATCGTGTAATTAAAAGCGTTTGCGATGGATTTACTTGCGACGGAATTCTGTCGGTATTTTGTGACGGCTGAACTTGTGACGGATGTCCGTCTTAGATTTGTGACGGCTGACGTGTACTACGGATTTTTAGTCGCTGAAGTTTGACGCAAAATAAAAAATGGCGGTAATTTTCCCACAATCAATTTACTACAAATTCCGTAGCTAATTCCCCATAGCTAATTTGCAACAAAATTCCCGTAGCTAACCCGTAGCTAATCAGCTACAGACAACACCTCGTAGCTAATTTCGTAATTGATCATAGTTTCTCTTGTAGTGCATGTACATCCTTTCTTGGTCTTTATAAACTAGCAACTTTGCTTTTCTACACTTAGGCAACACTACTTTAACCTTTAGGTATATCTTGGAAAGTTTCTTCAATGTGTTATTTAATCAAAAGGTTGACGTCAATTATAACTCTCAAAAACTTAGAAAGTATATTTTTAGTGTCTTTTTTGTTAGTATACGCAGGATTTCACTTGTGTCTATTCTTATATCTCTTTTTTCTCAAAACACACCATCCTTATTGTGCCGACCAGCGTATATCCTCTATTTGCAAGCACCTTTATTCCCTTTACAAACTGATTTAACTTGTTTCTTGTTGTTCCTTTTATATTTAAAATCTACTCTCTTTTCTCACACTATATTTTAACAGTCTCTTTTCGAATCTGAGATTTCAAAAGAAATTTAGAGCGTATAAACTGTTTGGCTCAATAAGTTCTGGTGACATAGATTGAATTTTATAAGACTGAATTTATAGATTGAGTATTTGAAAAGTATGACCCCAAAAAAAAACTTTTTGGTGTTAATTCTGCACTTTGAATATTTCTAGCAATGTTGAATCTAGCTAGAGTGCACAAGACAATATGATATACTTATGTATTTGCTTCATTATTTAAAAGAGAATTGTGATTCTTTAATTTGGATGTGCATCTCAAGATCACACAACAAAATTGTTTGTCTTAAGACCTATATAGTAACACTTTAAAGATACCAAGGATAATTGAGCAACTTTAAAATATACATGTTCCATAATAAAGTGACTTTAAAGAATATTCACGTTGATCTCATGTAATTTTTTGAGATGAATTTTATGATGTCTTTAATTTTACAAAGTATTTACGTTTTGTGGTTCAATTTGACGTTTTTATTTTTTCGGCAACACTACGGCAACTTTCTGGTGGAATTCCGATGAATGGGAAAGTATGTCATTAAGGGTATTTTGGGTATAAAAAATAGTTTCATCATCATGTGACCAACACATGTTAACAGATTTAAAATATTCCGTTAGATTCAACATTTTAAACTTTTAGTAAAAAAAATAAGATAGTCTATTGTCGACTTTTAAAACATGGGGTGATCATGTGTTTTTGTCCCTAAACACATGGGTTTACTGTAATTATCTCTATTATCAAACTTCTTTAATTTCTATCTTCAAATTTCTCATTCTAGCTACTTTTCTGTTCAAGTAGAGTTACCAAACAAGTCCATTTAATACTCAAAGTCAACTTCTTATAATCTAGCTATTTTTAACTAGAAAAGTTTTCATTTAATTTAAGAAAACATTGTTAACATGGAGTACATGCTATAGTTATGCACAAGTCATAACATATAAGATGGTAGTGATGTATTTGAAAACAATATGATGATTGGGGAGAAGAAGGACTATATGGCATCTCCATGGAAGTTGCTTGAATATTGTGAGAAAATGACAAACGGAAACATTTTTCTGCTTTTTCCTTCTGATTGAAATTTCCTGGAAAATGAGAAAAACTTTGTTTCCATGGAAAAAGTTAGAATCAATCAGCTGTTCTTGATAGCAAAATTAATGATAATTTACTGTCAATGTGACTATATGTGGCAAGATATTTTTTAGGAAAATCAAGCAAGAAAATACATATTGTCAAAGCAAATGATACTGTTTTATGTTTTTTGAAAAGAAAAAAAAATCATAGTATACATTACTTTTAGGTTTTGGTACTAGTTATGATAGCTCAATATACGTTTAGAAATTAAAGTTTTGAAATTCAAATTTTGTCATTTAATGCATTTAGAGAAGTGGGAAGGAAAGTGATGTGAGCAAAACAAAAACAGTACACACTTGCACATATAGTAACTACTATAAGGTTTTATTTGTTGTCGCCAATTTAAATTCTTTCCTATAGTAATACCAAGTGACTTTTTTTAATTTTCATACGTTAACTTTTACTAGTTGTATAAATAAATTTAAGTTTTTAAATATTATATACATGAACTATCGATTTTATACGAATAAATTTTGAACCCTAAATTACGCCTTGTGAATTGTGATTGGGTAAATTACGCATGGAGAGTGACGTGTTATTTTTGTTGATGTGGTTGTGAACTAAGCATTAACTGCTAGTTGTTGTTTGTCTTTGACCATCACCTATTGATGAATATGTCTAGTCCTAAACTAGACCAGATCAAACTAGTTTAGACCGAACTGAAATATTTTTATTTGACGATAAAGTTTAGAAAAATAAGAAAAATAATAACTAAGTGAATTAGATGAGTGAGAGTGTTTAGATTAGATTCTCAAAAATAGCTGATAAGCAGGTAGAGCTTATAAGCATTAATGTGCACCGGCTTTTTTTAACAATAAGTTGTTACGTGTTTGGTAGGAAAGTGTTGATATAGGAAAGTGTTGATAAACATCTAAATTGTTTGGTAAAAAGTGCTGATAAACAGTTTGTAATGTCAAATTGACTATAAAAGACATTAATAATATTTTTTGAGTGAATTTTTTATTTAAATAATTACGTTGTTCGTGACAAATTCATGATAATATTTAAAAAAAAATGATCAAAATTGAAAATAAAAATTAAAAGTTATGATTTTTTTCTCCATATTTGTCTATTTTTTTAATACTTTTATTAAGAATGCATAATTGAAAATCTCGAATTTTGACATTTTGTTAATGAATAATTAATATTATATTTTTTTTAAGAAATAATCATATTTTTATAATGAAAAATTATACGAAGTTGTTATAAAAATCACTCAAATTGAATATTAAATAACAAAATTATGAATTTTTCTTTATTTTTATCACATAAAACTATAAGGGCATAAATGACTTTGTAATGGTCAAACTGACTCTTTTTTGTGTGCTTATAAGCTGAAAAATGAGAAGCTAAGTACCCTCAGCTTATTTTTTATGGCTCATAAGCATAAACTTATAAGCACCTTTTCAATTTACCAAACAGGTAACTCGACAAAAAGAACAATTTTAATGCTTATAAGCTCATTTGACCAGCTTATCTGCTTATAAGCTTAAACAAACACCCTAGGTACCCCCAATTTATTTTTTATGGCTCATAAGCATGAGCTTATAAGCACTTTACAATTTTACCAAATATGTAATAATTATAAAATGGATGCCACAAATTTTTTTCGAAGAAAAAATAAATAAATAAAATTTTGATAAAATTATTCAGGCATGGACTGAATTGAAATGAGGATTGAACTGGACTGAGATTATGTGTCATTTTTTTCCGAAAGGAATCTATGTGTCATTTTGTATTTATATAATTTAGATATGAAAACATGATTTTAAAATAAAATATTAGTCGTTCGACAATGTTTAAAGATAGTAAGATTTACTAACAGATAATGAACACCAATTAATATTTGGTTCAGACTAACGTCAATAAAAATTGACATTTCACTCTCTATGTCAATTGTCAACCAAACTTGCTAATTGGATTGTCACGTAAGCCCACTACAGTTAGTGGACTCTCAATATGCATAGAAGGCACGCTAAAAATTTTGAGTAAGTTTTGAGGAAATTGTGAATTAGTTTAAAAGTTTTATAAAAGAAAATATGAAATTTTCTACGTGATTTTAGAAATTATATAAATAATTCAAAAATATAATAAAAAGATCAAAATATTCCTCAAAAAGTCAAGAATGCATTTTCTATCTATTGAGAAAGTTTTGACTTTTTTTGTAATATTATTTTGAATTTTTATCGTTTTGCCTCCCTAAACTAATTTTGTTTAGCCCCTGTCTTGGTGGTGACGTTGCAGCTTGTGTGGAAGGCACTGTTGATGTGACAGTGCTTAACTTACTATAACATGTTAACAGAGTTAATATATATAGAAAAATAAAATAAAAAGTTTAAGAGCCAAAACTATAGGCCAAACAAGGCGGGGGCTAAAACCAAAATAATTTTCAGTCCATTGAGGCAAAACTATTTAATCCTACATAATAATATATTTACAACACTCCCCCTTGGATATCTACACTACAAATACATGTTTCTTGGGTTCTATACGCATTAATACTGCCTCATTAAAAAAATTGTCAGAAAAAACTCAATGGGACAAAAATCTAGACGAAGGAAAAGAATGCAGTGCGTATTCATTTCTCCTTCTCAGCTGAGCAAGTATCTTTGAGACGACATAGTCAATTTAACGGTTCAACTATTCAAGAGTTTTTGTTGTTAATGACTTTGTGAAAAGATTTGCTAGATTCTCGCTTGAACCAGTTTGATGGAAATCTATTTCGCCCTTCTTCTGAAGTTCGTGTGTTGAAAAAAACTTTGGAGAAATATGCTCGGTCTGGTCTCCCTTAATGTACCCTCCCTTTATTTGTGCAATGCAAACAACATTATTTTGATATATCACTATTGGATTCTCTTTTATCATTCTAAGGTCACATGTTTCTTGGATATGTTATATCATCAATATCAACCATTCACATTCTCTATTTGTCTCAGTGCTATGATCTTAGCATGATTTGATGAAATAGCTACCAATGTTGTTTAGTTGAGCGCCATGAAATAGCAGTTCCACCACATGTAAACAAATAACTTGTTTGTGACCTTTATGCAACTCTACATGTCCAATTAATTTGGATTCATGAGTTCTCACATATAATAATTTCATATCACTTGTTCCTCGAAGATAAAAAAATATGTATTTAATACCATCGTAATGCCTTCGAGTTGGTGCAGAGCTATGTCTAGCTAGTAAATTTACCGAGAATGCTATATTCAATCTTGTATTATTAGTGAGACACATTAATGCACCAATTGCACTTAAATATGATATTTTTTTGACTAAGAATTTTTTCATCATTATCTTTTGAACAAAAACAATCCTTGTTTTTATCAAGTGATCGGACAATTGTGATAAGCTCAATGGGATTGTTTTTATATTCTTCTTTGATGAGATACTCCTTTAGACGGTTATACCACATTCTTTCAAACTGCTTTAATCCATACAAAGACATTATCAATTTCATGGAGTGCATTCCCTTAGGTCTTCCATTATATGCTTCAGGCATTTTAAGTCATTTAGGGACTTTCATGTAAACATCACTATCAAGGGATCCATATAAATAAGATATGAAAACGTTCATAAGTCGCATTTTAAGCTTTTCAAAAACTGTCAAACTAATTAGAAATTTGAAAGTAATTGCATCAACTATTGGAGAATATGTCTCATCATAACCAACTTCGGGTCTTTGAAAAAAATCTTGTGCTACAAGTCTAGCTTTATATCTGACAATTTCATTTTTCTCATTTCGTTTTTTTATAAATACCCATTTGTAGCCTATTGGCATCACTCCTTTGGGAGTTTGGATTATGACCCTCAAAATTTCACGTTTCTCAAGTGAGTATAATGCTGCCTAAATTAAATGCATCTTTTCATTTTGGTCAATCATTTATTTGTTGACATTCTTCAATTTAATTTGGTTCTTAATCCTCATTTTCATTAATAATGTCAATTTCTATTGCATATGCGAACTTCTTATCAACGAGAATTTCATTCGATTCCATTTATTTCATTTAGAGACATAATTTATAGAGATCTCATTATTTTCAATTGTTTCGGGTACCCGTTCCTCTTATGAGATTATTTGATTATTTATGTTTTCTACTTTGTTCTCTCCTAGAAAATTCTCAATTTTATCATGTCAACTTTCATATGCTCTATTTTCTTTCTTGAATTTTTATTTTTAAAACCGATCGGTCGTTGGCCTTAATCAAATTAATTAGTGTTGTTGCATGTAATATTGCATGACCCCAAACATAAGTTGGTAATTTTTCTTTCATAAGGGTCCAGCGATTAATTGTAATCGCTTGATAATAAATTCTGCTACACCATTTTGCAGTTTATGTGTGTGGGCTATAGGATGCTAAACTTTAACTTCAATCGAAATGCAATAATTATCCAATGCTTTTCATGTAAATTCTCTAGCATGATCGAAACGAATCGTTTTAATTGCATAATCTGAGAATTGTGCTCGTAGTCAAATTATTTGAGCTAGCAATCTTGCAAATGTCACATTGCGAGATGATAATATACATACATGCGACCATCTGGTAGATGCATTTAGAAATACCATGAAATATTTAATTGATCCACATGAAGGATTAATAGGCCAACATATATCTCCTCGAACGCGTTTAAAAAATTTAGGAGATTTATTTCCAACCTTTGTTGATGATGGTCTAATAATTAGTTTTCCTTAAGAACCACCAACACATGATAACTCATTTGATAAAAGAATATTTTGGTGCTTTAATAAATGCTCATTTCAATTCTCTATAATTCTTCGCATCATTATTGACCCAAGATGACCAAACCGATCATGCTATCTCATAAAATTATGAATTCTTTGAATATGTGGACTTCAGGTTTACTATGACATGAGTTTCAATTGTACTTATACGTGTATAGTACAAATCAGAGGATAAAAAAGGTAATCTTTCTAATATATGTCTCTTTGGTGACAATAAATGTAATGCAAAGATATTCAATATTGTCTCAGTATAATATCCATTGAGACGTATATCCTAGAAACTCAACAGGTTTCTTTCTGATTTAGCATAAAATAAAGCATTATCTATCATAAACTTTGTTCCCTTAAGCAACAAAATAATTGCTCTTTTGGTGCCTTCCATTACATTTGCAATACATGTAATTGTTTTGACATTTGTTTTTTATTTTTTCAAACTCGAGAAATATATCTCGCTTATGAGTATAGCTGCGAGTAGTTTCACTATCTGCTAAGCATATGTCTTCACAATTCATATTAAAAATATGAAATAAAACAAAAGAAACTAATAATGCCACACATAAAAGAAAATAGCTTCAAGCATGGGCATTTTCATCAGCATAAGAAGGATCGACATTTGCATCCATGTTTTCAAAGAAGTCTACAACATCCAAGTGGGCCAAGTTCAAGGGCTTATAGTGTTGATCATTATCATCTTGGCAAACAAAGTTGACCTCTTTGTTCTTTCCTTTCTCTTTTAAGGAAGTCTAATAAATATCAACAAAATGTTTGGGTGTGCGACAATATTGTCCCCAATGCCCTTTCACCACATATGTAGCACTACAAGAAAAAGTCTTATCAGGGACAGAAATAAGAGACGGACCAAATTCCGTTGCTAATTAGCGACGGAATCAGAGACGGAAAGTTT
>JAYMTF010006239.1:0-10506 GCA_036897485.1 Pelargonium nanum
ATTAATGGCTTAGCCTAAGCCAAAAATTAATTGGCTTAGGCTCCCCTTTCTCTATTTTAATATATGTTACATAAATGTTGTTGTTTGTTATTATTATTAGTTTTCAGAATTCAAGTATTAGAAAATTGATAATTTGAAATCCATTTATAAAAGAACGTATAAATTATAATTTAAAAATACACAATCTGACATGACACTTTAACAAAATAGATTGGTATTGACTCGATAAGACCCGTTATATTTGACTCCGTTATATTTGACTCGTTTAACCTATAAGAGTCATTTTGAACATAAAATGTTTGAAAAATTATAAATGTATATTTAAATGAATGAGTCGATAACTGGATTATACGATCCATTTATGACATATTTAATTAAACAAATAGGATGAAGTAAACATGTTGAACACAAATATGATTCGACTGTTAAACAATTAACTTGGTTAACAAGATTTCGATTCGAATATATTTAATCCCAATTTGTTTAAATCATGTTGTGTCACAAATCACGACGCAAGCTGTCACCCCAAGTGGAAAAAAAAAGTTGCTTGCAAGTTGTATATTATATCATTGTTACTAAAATTGCTAGTCTAACAACTCCTATAATGTATTCTATTTAAGGAAAGGTACTTAATTATAGTATTGAGGTTCCTTAAAGAGAATATAATACTTAATGATGGTCAACTTTCTTTAATTAGTAACTGTATTTTTTCAATCAAACCTCCTTTTCTCCTTTTGATTTATCATATGAAATATAGGTATAAGGATCATTCTTGCCAAATTGATCAACATTATATATTTCTCAAAAAAGTAAACAAAAGAAAAAAAGAAGGGAAAAGATATTCATTTTTAAGCATAAATATACCCATAATTTTTTTAGAATTTATAGACAAAAAGCAACCTTATTAAAAAAATCCATTGATAACATTGTATTTGAATTTCATAATCAAATCCATTCACATAATCTTAAATTAAACATTTAATATTACAAAATCATAATATTTGTCAGAGAAAAAAGACTCTTATCCATGATTTATTGGTTGATGGCTGGTGATGCCACATCAGTGATTTACACCCATACCCGCCCCATTGAATTTTGGGCGCGAAACATCCCGTCCGGATCCATTTTATTTGTATTTTGGCTGAGAGTCTCAGCCAAATTATATCGGCTGAGATTCCTAATACTCTATTTGTTAAAAGAAATATATAAGCAAATAAAAGTATGCAAATCCCAAATGATATTGTTAACTTTTTTTTCCAGTAAAAAAAACAATGCATTGAGCAACTACATATGTTAACTAAAGAGTTTCATTATCTAACAAAAAAATTATATATATATTTTTTTAACATTTTACAACATCTCAAAGATTAATCATAAATTTGTACAATAAAATAGGGACAATCACAAAGTAGTATATGCACTGCACATAACTCCAAGTCGTTTAGATCCGTGCATGTAACTATAAAATCTTTTTATAGGTTGTTATGTTACTAACGTTATATTGTTTTGTGACTTTCTAAAATTTTCTAAACAATCCCAAAAATTACTAGTTAGGTGAATTAGACATTATGAAAATTTTGCAGATATTTTTAATTGTTTTCTTGATTTTTGTTTTCCATTTTTTTTAAAAAAATTTGTCTGATGAGAAAACACATTTTGAAAATTTTGAGAAAATATTTTGAATTTTTTATAATCACGCCAAAAATTAATCCAATTTTTTTTCCAAGACTATTCCGAAATTTCCAACATGCCTTCTCATCATACCGAGTGCATTTGAATTTCTTTTGAAACCTTCCTGAAATTTTCATATTTTAAAAAATAGTGCAAAAAATGTGCCCAAAATTTCTAGAATGCCTTTTTCATCTAATGAGTTATTTAAAGAATTGTAATTAGATGCAACGGTTTTAAATCAATTGTGTTTTTATGCATAGTATAAAACGTTTCATATATTTATCTACGATTATCCTTATAAAATACCCCAACGTAAGAAATGATTGAAATTAAACCAAAAAGTTGTTTTATTATTTAACCAATGGATTTTGGTTTCCTAATTATTCATTTTGTTTCGAATTGATATTCAATTTGATTATCAAAATATCCATATTGGTGGTAAATTATACTATTTTGTATTGAGTTGGTCCAGTTCATACTAGTATTGTTACACAGTTTTTTTTGGAAAAACTTTTTTGTGGCATGACGATTTTTGTGACGTGACGATCATATGACACTTAAGTTAGTTGAACTTACTAATGAGACAAATTTAGAACAAATTTGTACTGTTAATGGACTTGATGACAACATCAATCTTGTCTAATTGGGTCCTTCAATTGTTCAACTTTGTTTCAAATTAATCTCAATCATAAATTTAACAAACTTAAACGCCACGTGATTGACGTATGCGCCAACCTAATTTTACTGGACCATTACGGATTAGGTCAATTAATAAGAATAACATAACCAGAGGCCCAAATTTGATACCAATTGAGAGCACAATAAATAGTTAAGCACAAAAATGAACCCTTAATTAAATAATTAAATTAAATTATAAAAGTAAAAAATACTTTTAAGCATTTCAATTAAATATAAATTTTGCCTTTTGTTCTCTTTTTGTCACCTGTTTGCTTGTCTCGATGCACGTGTCGTTTTGTCTCATCCTGCCAGACCCTATTAATTTTAATTTTTTTCTCTCTCCCAAACAGACCCTTTCGGATTCAAAATCAAAAATCGTCTTCTTCAGTTGACCAAACCAAACAACTATATTTACATCTACGCGCTTTCTCTCATTTTTCTTTGCTCCCAAACTTAGAAACAGTGAAGCCGAAGTTCAGATTCTCCACCATTCTCGTCTCAGCTTTCTCCGATCCTTCTTCAGATTCAGGTATTGGCTCCATTTTCTTAAACCTGTTTGGTTTCCGAGAAAAAATCCACGGAAAATGGTATGATTTACTGTGGAGTTTGATCTGTGTGACGTAACGTCTCTGACTAGCGGAATTTTAATTTTAGTCATTTTTTGATGATTATTTCAGTTCAATGTTGGTGTGGATGGCTGTGAGGTTCTGAAACTTTGATTACTTTCTTGTTCCTGCGTTTTTTTCTTCTTCCAAACGGATCGTTTTGCTGAACTACTGGTTGTGGACACCATAGGTTCGCTGTTTTTGTTAATTTGGCTCTGATTATTAATTTTAGCAGCTCTGTAGAATTGTTTTCAGCTTTGTCGTTATGATTTTGGTTTGGATTTTGATTTTGCTGCTAGACTTTAATCATTTTATGCACAATTGTATTATAGTAGCTTCTTTTTCTTAAAGCAGTTTGGTTTCCGAGAAAAAAAAATCGCTAGAAAATAGTATAAATTGCCGTGGAGTTTTGATCTGAGTAAAGTAATGTCTCTGGTCAGCGGATTTATACTTTTCCTACTCTCTTTTTGTGTGTGTTCTTTTAGTATTTTAGTTTGTTGTTCGTTCGGATTACTAGAGCCTGGCTTTGAGGTTCTGATATTTTGTGGAACCACTGCTTGTTGAAACCATAGGTTTGCTGTTTTTTGTTAATCTGACTCTGATTGTTGATTTTAGCTGCTTTGTAGCAGTGTTTTCCGCTTTGTAGCAGTGTTTTCCGCTTTGTCATAGTAATTTTGGTTTGGATTTTGATTTGATTGCTAGATTTAATCATTTTATCTACAATCGCACTATATTAGCTTCATTTTTTTAAAGCTGTTTGGTTTCCGAGAAAAAATCCTTGGCGAAGTAGTAAAATATATTTTGGAGTTTTGATCTGTGTAATGTAACGTCTCTGATCAGTGAGTTTTTTTTTTTTGTGTCACTGTTTTTGTTTGTTTTGGTGATTATTTTAGCTTATTATTGGTGTGGATTACTCAAGCCTTGCTGTGAGGTTCGGATTTTTTTTTATTTCTTTCTTGTTCCTGCGTTTTATCTGCTTCCAAATGTGGATTGTTTTATGAAACCACTGCTTTTGGAAACCCTAGTTTCAGTAGTTTTGTGAATTTGACTCTGATTGCTGATTTTAGCTGCTTTGTAGTAGTGTTTTGTGCTTTCTCAATTATAATTTCGGTTTGGATTCTGATTTTGTTGCAAGACTTTAATCATTTTAGCTACTATTGTACTATTATCATGCTTGTTCTAGATAGCTTGCTGAATCTCATATGTATTAAGTGTTACTGTAATACCTTCTTTTCTCTTCTTTTGATTTTCTGTGCTTTCTTTTCTGCTTGTGATGTTGCATCATTTGCATAGCCTCCCCTAAGGTAGAGCCATGGAATTATGCCTTTTTTTGTATTGAAATACAGTCATGCATGGAGATTTTAGTTCTTGTATTCCGTTTGCATTATAAGGAAGATGCTTGGATTCACGATTAATAGCATATGAGGTAATATAAAAGATTTCTAGTTCTTGGAAAAGCATAGGTACTTACTTTTGTTCTCTCTCTTTAATAGCACATAATAGTTGGATATATTGAGTGGCATTGACGTTGATTCCTTGTGCTGATGAATTTGATGTCCTTTTCTTGGAGGGTTTTTTCTTGTCTCACAATAGGTGTAAAATTTTAATTTATGTCTTACAAAAGTTAACATGGCAATTTCTTTTTGTAATGCTTGTTATCGTAGTCATTCCGTTTTAAAAAAAATTGCTTCATGATCAAACTTCTTTCATTAGTTCTCAGGTTAAGGGACAATGCCAGAGATTCAGTTAGGAGCACATACTGTGCGTTCTCATGGAGCTAAAGTATTAAGGATACATATGCACGACTGGCTGATTCTTGTGCTCTTAGTGGTGATAGAAGGTGTTTTAAATGTTATCGAACCGTTTCACCGCTTTGTTGGAAAAGATATGATGACAGACCTGAGTTACCCACTGAAAGGAAATACAGTTCCCTTTTGGGCTGTTCCTGTATGTTTTCACCTTAAAGAATAATAGCACATGATTAGATTGTTAAATGCATGAGATTTGTTCTTATTATCGAAAATTAGAAATGATTCCTCCCCCATTTCTTGTGACAGCTGATTGCCGTATTGTTACCTTTCGTTATCATTATTGTCTACTACTTCATCAGGAAAGATGTCTACGATTTGCATCATGCCATATTGGGTAATTCTTTTCTTTCCAGCTGGCAATTGTTTCCTTATTATAGTGATACAATTGCAGCACTCACTACTCGGTGTTGTATATATAGGCCTCTTATTTTCTGTATTCATCACCGGAGTTCTGACTGACGCAATCAAAGATGCTGTGGGTCGACCTCGTCCAGACTTTTTTTGGCGTTGTTTTCCTAATGGGATTGGGGTGGGTCCTCAAACCTCTTGAGTGTATTTATTTCCTTGAATTGTTTATGTACTTCAATCATCTCTAATTAAGTTTGTGATGTTCAGGTGTATGATAATGTGACAAGTAATGTGCTGTGTACTGGAGATAAGGCTGTCATCAAGGAAGGACATAAAAGTTTCCCAAGTGGCCATACCTCTTGTAAGCAGTTCAATCATTGCCAGTTTCATGTGGTTGACTTTTGATACATGTTTAGTAATCATTTTCTAATACCCTCTTTTATTGTCAACCCTTTGCCTCTACTTGCAACAATATTTCTAAGAGATCTTAAGATTAAGGGTGCTGTATACTCCTCTATACTGCACTTTTGATGATTATTTTTCTCTATACATATGATATGTTCTATTACTCCATGGAAACTAGGGGTAGGTGAACTACCCTCTGTCACGGCCATTGTAGCATGTGTGTCACCCAGTGCATAAGAAATTTGATGTCAAGTTGTCATTGGTATTTCATATAATGGAAAAGGAAATACGATAATAAGTTCATTTTACATAATGGTTTTGCGTAAAGAACATGACAAAGATGAAATCAATTACACGTGATAAACTGATAATCAAAGACAAAACATCATTTGACCGTTTCAATTTCCAGAAAAATCTATAGACACTCTCATGTGATCCACGCTATTTTTTCGAACTTATGTGTGCATTCTCCATTTTCTTGTACCAACTTGAGAGTTAAATGCTATGCAAATTATGTTTATGTGTTCAAGATCTGATCCATAGAGATAAGGTTTTTTGTATACTGTTTGCATTACAAGTGAAAACTCAGCGACGTTTGGTTTACTTATGATTTATGAAGGATATGGTTATTGCTGTTTGTTTGTTGCAGTTTTATTCTATGCAACAGCCTTAACTTAGGAAAACTCTTTTTATTGATATGCAGGGTCCTTTGCTGGTCTTGGCTTTCTTGCCTTGTACATGGCCGGCAAAATCAAGGTTTTTGATCGCAGGGGACATGTTGCCAAGCTTTGTATCATTTTTTTGCCATTACTTGTTGCAGCTTTAGTCGGAGTTTCTCGAGTTGATGACTATTGGCATCACTGGCAAGATGTATTTGCTGGGGGTCTATTAGGTCTGTTCGTCAATGACTTGTTGTCAAACTTTTTATATTGCTACTTCTGAGGCTCCGATTCTTAATCTTCTGCCTGTTTTGTAGGGCTGACCGTTGCTTCATTTTGCTACTTGCAATTCTTTCCTCCACCATATGATGTTGATGGTATGTGGTACCTTTCTCTGCAGTTATTTTCATACAATGTTGTTTAGTCTTATGTTTCATATCTTATACTCCCTCCGCCCCAAAATAATTGTTCTGGTTTCCTTTTTGAGAAAAAGAGAGGAAAAGTTAGTTAATGTTGTACATGTCCTCTTGTATCCCTGTGAACACGTGTTGTAACAAACTTAAGGGATACTAATTTATTATAAGGGTATTATTGGTAATTCTTGCATAACTAACATCCTAAAAAAGGAAATAGGACACTTTTTTGGGATGGAAGGAGTATTTGGTTTCCCTTTGAACTTGTACATACATTGGTTCATACTTAATCAGAACTGTAACATCCTATATTTACAAAGTATGACATTGGCTGCTGCATTGATATATGAAACAACTCAGCTACAAATGTCCATGCAGTGTTCCTAATAATGTATTGTAAATTTGTACTGATAAAGTTACAGTGTAGAAGTATATGGACAATTTGCCTGCCTGTCATGATTCTCACGTGCCAACTATGATGATGTTATATAGTCTAGTACTCTAGTTGTACAGTCAAGCATAGTTACTATTGGGTTTTGGAAATGAGTTGAAGGCCGAAAACAACTTTCAATTAGTGAAACGTGAGTATGGATGGGTTTGGGGTAGAGTTGGCAATTCAGATTTCGAATTGGATTGATAAAGAGTAACCCGAATCCGATCCGAAAGGGGTTCGAATCAAATCGGATTTTAGTGTAAATTGTGCGGATTCGCCCAACCCGAACCAATCTATATATATTTTTTTGTAGGATAAATCCGACCTGACCAATTTTTGGTCGGATCGGATTGGTTTTTAAGTCGGGTTGGATTTTGGTTGCCTGCGGGTTCGGGTCCAAATTGCCATCTCTTATTGGAGTTTTTGGCCCTCAATAGTGAGAGATAGAGGAGCAATTAGCGAAGGTCGTCACTTTCCCCCTGTCCTTTGCGGATATAGATAGATCAACCTGAAAGTGCATTAGTAGTTTGAATCCTTGCACTGTTGTTACTTTTTACTGATAAAATTATGGTCGAGAAGTATTTGAACAGTATCTGAAAGATTTGAATTTTGTTCCTTTGTTTGATGAGCCCAATCCGTTGTTTCACGCCCCTCAGTGGCCACAAAACTTTGCATATTAACTATCGGGATTTGAAAAAAATGGATGAAAAGCTGAAAACTGAGTATAGCTGGCAGGTTGAGCCTTGAGACTCAGACTAATCTGGAAGTGCACAAGTAGTTTGGAACCTTGCACTAAAGTATCTTGTGAATCTGAATGTGGTTTGCAGGTTGGGGACCTCATGCTTATTTCCAGATGTTGGCAGACTCGAGAAGCGCTACTCAGGAAACTAACGCAAATCATCATCATCTCGCTCTACGGGAAGCAGAGCTTGAAAATGTTTATGGCCGTTCTCAGTACGACATGGAGACACCAGTGGAGAATTCCCGGGATACTAGTCCGATTCTCGATGGAATGGAAAATGGGAGAAGAAACTAACTCGGGCTCTCTGGGCTGTAGAGAAGGAAAACGGAGATAGCTACCGGATGTGCATATTTTGTAAGATCTGTAGAAGAATGTGTGAAGGTTAGTTGTTTGATATATCTGAAACCAAACCTTTTACACAGATTTTGAGTTGATATTTTGCTAAATTTGATTCATTTTTCTGTTAGTTGCCTCCTATGCTGGTATGGTCTTTTGAGTACCGAATGTTGAATAGTTCAATAGCTTTTTATATTTGTTTATCGATTTCAGGTCGGTTTAAGAAAAGCCACACGAACCCAATCTTTAAGGGGTGTGGGTTGTGTTTTGGGTTCTAGTACAAAATGTTTGTGTTTTGGAGCGAGTTTGGATAACCTGACACGAAATGCTATATGTGAGACCTGAACCCAAAATATGGGTTGGGTTTCAGGTGCTTGTGGATTCGATCCAAATTATTAGTTGTAGTTTGGATCTTAATCGACCGGTTGGGTTACCATTTCAAAAAGGAAATAGAAAACATCAGTATGACTTTGTATTTAGCAGAAACCATGTTGTGAATATATTAAATGTATATGCTCTATCGCGGTCTGTTTAACGTGACGCCTTGGGTGGATTTGACAATTTGGACCGTCATGCGGATTAAAAACTCACATGTTCGTGTTTTGCTACCTTTTATCAGTCTTGGTCTTTCTCAGTTATAACCGAGTGATAAGACACGTTAAAATTGACGAAATTTCATCAACATTGTAAATAAATGTATATAGTATACCTTTTATCAGTCTTGGTCTTTCTCAGTTATCACTGAGTGATGAGACACGTTAAAATTGACGAAATTTTATCAACATTGTAAATAAATGTATATAGTATATACTCTAACATTGTAAGTTTAACCTGATGTCTCGGGTGGATTGGCAATTCAGACCGTGGGGCTGGTTAGAAAAACTCATGCGTTTGTGTTTTGCTACTTTTTATATGTCTTGGCTTTTTCCACTGAGTGATGAGGTACGTTAGTATTAGTGATACGTTTACCAATAGAAACATGTGCGAAATTGATTTGATCGTATTAGTGATACGTTTACCAATAGAAACATGTGTGAAATTGATTTGATCGGCTCAATCTCAGTACAAATGAAGTGGATAATTATTTTAAGTTCGAGACACGAGGATTGTAATTGTATTAAACTTTGCAAGAATAATAAACTCTAATATGGACTATGGACCGGTACAAATGAAGCGAATATTTGTTTAAATACATATAATATAAAATTATTCTTGCATGTTTTGTAATTACATAAGACCTGTTGATTCAATCAATGTGGAACCATTCATCATCATCTAAGTTCAAAAAAGAAGCTAAGGCTTTAAAATCCATGGCTCCAATATGTGAGTCCTCATGAAGATCACCATGTTGCTTCAATGACCTAATCCAACAATCCACCATTGATTCCTCCACTTGATCATCACCTTTATTATCGTCTCCACCACTTGATTTCTGATGATCTTCTTGATCAACCATGACCATCTGATCCTTGTCTTGATCTTGATTTTGATTTTGATTGTGATGATCTAATGGGTGTGGAATGTTGATGACTTTTGTGCACCTTACAGCCTTTGCTCTGACCACCGTCTGATTGATCTGATGGTCATGATTCGTGTTTTCTTGATCATGATGATGGTGATCTAGTGGGTATGGAATATTGATGGCTTTTGTGCACCTTACAGCTCTTGCTTTGACCACCGTCTGATTTATCTGATGGTCATGATTCTTGGTTTCTCGATGATGATGATGATGATCTAGTGGGTGTGGAATATTGATGGCTTTTGTGCACCTTACAGCTCTTGCTCTGACCACCGTCTGATTGATTTGATGATTATGATTCTTGTTTTCTTGATGATGATGATGAGCTTTTGGATCTCTCTTACTCAATTTGGTCTTCCAATGGTTCTTGATTTCATTATCTGTTCTTCCCGGTAACCTTCCGGCTATCAGTGACCATCTGCATGCAATATTTTTAGATCATGAGTGTTAATGACTTGGATTAAGTCTAATGACACGTGTTTATTATCACTCGTACTCGTTTTAATGAATTTAAAACCATAGTGCACTTTGCTTGATTCAAGGTGTTTGAATTGTTGATTTCATTTGAAATGTTGTATTTCGAACATAAATATTGTGAATTGTAATTCGTATTCTCGGGTGTTCAAAAGTTTAGATTCATGTTAAATGAGTCAATCTGATCTTGTTATTACATTGGTTGAAATACATAACATTGATAGGACCTATTTTTCAAGTGGGTTGGTGCGACATGACACAGTCAACCTGTTTCAATAACTTAGTTCAAAATTACACTACCCACTTATGAACATGATTACATGGCATAACACAATCAACCTGTTAAAATAATTAGGCTGAAAATCACATGACTCAACCCAACTTGACAAGATATAGACAAGTGAGTTGAGAT
>JAYMTF010006240.1:0-10505 GCA_036897485.1 Pelargonium nanum
ACTTCGATTTCCAGTCCACCTTCCTCTTCGCCTGCAATCGAAAGCATGGTGGATTCTTTGTCTAACTCCGAACTCATGCTGTTGTTCGCTTCCCTGTTATGCCGATCAATCACCGTCCAACCTCCCTCTGTTCCTCTGATCCTGCCGATCTCTCTTGGCCAAAACCGTAGCCGCCGTTTCCTTTTATTCTGTTTGAGAACCCTAAACCCTAGACTAGCCTATACGCTAGAGAGACCATTCTTCCCACAAATGCCCATGGTGTGAATAGATACCAAAATTGATGCAAATTATAAAATGTTTGACTTAGATTCTTTTTCCTCTCTCTATATATATTTTGGCGTGATTTTTGGAAATTATAAAAATAATCTAAATTATATAATAAACTATCAAAACATCACCCGAAAAATCCAAGAATGCATTTTGTATCTATCGAGAAAATTTTAAATTTTTTTGGTTATTTTTTTAAAATTTCGTCGAAATAATTAAATAAAAAAAATCTCTCAAAAAAATGAAGAATGTCTTTTCTACATGTCTAAGTAATTTTTGAGCAATTTTAGAAATTTTATAAAAAATATTCAAAACAGAAAAAAAAAAACTTAACACAATTAGTAACGGTGCAACTTATAGAAATAGTTTGTAGTTTGTTGAAACCATTTTATGCTCTTTGAAGCTATGTGCATTATATAAATGTTCATATGCAATTATCCCTTAGTTAAACTAACAATAACTAGATCTCGTCTGTCACATGAAACAAACTGCCAATGCACCTTAGCATGGAATCTTAGGGAACCTTAAAAGCATTGTACTACGAAAAGACACAATTCACCTTGAGATTTCAATGAATGGCCAAAAAATTCATTCCTAAGGACCTAACAACCACTAGAATGAGTAAATAATGTTGGTAAAACTCTATCTCATGCATTAAACCCAAAACCTAAAGAACATAAACATCCATAAATTAATAAAATTCAAACATCAAAACCAAAGCTAGAAGGTTGCAACCCATTCTCAAAGGTCAGCTCATGATTTAATAAATAAAAGCAAGAATATAAACAAAACAAAAAACATTCATATTCATAACTTCAAGTATCCCAATACAAGATAAAGTCACAAATTCAAAACAAAGAAAATGGAGAAGAAGATGCAACAATGAATGAAGATTGAGTAGAGGGTCCCTAGATTCCGAGCTAAATTTCTTCCTCCAAGTTTTCGTATACTTCCCACAACTTCACCTAGTCTTTCGTAATGACTGTTAGTAGTGTAAGTTCAAGCCGTCACTGTAAAAATAATTACAATTTGTGACAAAAATCTGTGAGAGAATTTTTTTTTTGTCACAGTCCGTCACAAATTGTGACAGAAATCATATTTATATTACACACATGTGCGACGAAAATTTTTGTCACACGCACATACTTGTGACGGATATTTATGTCACAACCAATTGTGACAACCCAAACAACGACAGAACTATTCTGTCACAATTCCGTCACAAATTATATTTTGTGATTGAAATCCATAAATTTGTAACAAAAATTTCGGTCACAAATCGCGAGTTTTTTTGTAGTGCGTTATATGTAGCTCATTGTTAAAATTTAACATGGTATCAAATCAATGGTGACTAAAGGTCCCGAGTTCGAATCTTACCGTCACCTAAATTAAATTTCAACACAAGGCAAGAAGTGGACATGTGCATGGGCCACGTGCAAAACAAAAATAGGTTTGCACGTGATGGGGTGTGTTAGAGTATAAAAAAATTATTAGGCTTTCAACTATCAACTTAAGCTTTTAGTTAAATTGGTTCTTAACATGGTATCAGAGCTGATTTTGATCCAGACCTAAACCCGTTTATGTTGCCCCCCCTGTGGTCTTCGACCCACTTACATATGGTCATGTCTGCAGCGGCCTACGTGTGGAAGAAAAAATATCTATGCGTGAGGGGAGTGCCGATTTGAAAAGGTCTCCGATTGTGCTCGTGTCGAGCTCACCGATAAAAAGAAAAAAGTGAATCTCGTACGTGAAGGGGAGTGTTGAAGTGGGTGATAAAGTGTCGCACATTAAAAAATATAAATTAAAGTGATAATAGTGCAAGAGTCTCTACCAACTTCAAAAAAATGAGTTTCACTCCTCACTCTTTAATACATGTCTCAAGGAGGCAAGAAGAAGACCTACCCAAGCACAAAAGAAAGAAGGCCACCAAAAAGTAAACTACCACACACTCTTCAAAATCTCAAGATTGAATCTCCAATTTCTTCTAATCATGGAAGTGGGTTTGGAGAAGAGAGAAATTTATAAGTATGGAAAATGGTTTGTGAAGAAGAAGAAGAAGAAGAAGAAGAAGACCCCACTTTCGTCTAAGTATTGGGTGACTTGGAAATAGAAGACTCCAATTTCTCTAAGTGTCGAATGGAGATTTTGGAGAGAAAAACTTCAAAAATTTGTAAGTGTGAATTTAATACGCAAGGTTTCTTTTCAATCAAAGCGAGAAGAGGGTCTTTCAAATAAATTACGAGTTTCCGATTGTAATGGAGAAACTGTGGATGGAAATCAAGCTATACTATGTTCGATACTGATAAATTAATATCGCTTGAAATAAAAAAGGCAACTAATGCTACCTAAAAAATTATAAGTCTACTCGACAAATGACGACATGGCACATGGTGCTCGATCGCCACGTCACCTCCGTATCATGACAGCAATGTCATGCCACCGCAGACTTACTCCCAAATCGAAGCTTCGCAGACTTGTTCCAAGAACGTGGCTCCTTGAACTTGCTCCCAAACCACGATGACGAGAGACTCACCTCCCACCTAAGGCCATTGGATGTGCCCTAGATCAGACTATTGACGACGTCTGAGGCCATTGGGCTATGCCCTGAGCCATCTCGTCTGTCGCAACATGATTCGCAGCAAGGTGCCCAACCATCTCGTGTGATGCCATCCCCGCACACACCTGCCATCGAAACGTGTCGCGACACGATTACTCCCAGTCTCGTTCCACCACTTCTTGCATGCCCAAGGCTCGTTCGAAGGTTTGGAAAAATTTGGGGCACACAATAAACATGTGCAAAGGCTCTTGTTGCCTATTCGGGTCATCTCGAAGGCTCCTCGTCTTACTTGACAAACACAATGGCAGTTTTAATACATGAATTTTGAATCCCTAGGACGCCATTCCAAACGGATTCTAGCTTGGAGTTTCCACATTCGCCTCAATGCACAAGGGACTTATGAGAACTCTCGGACTCATTTGGCGTTTGCGTATGACGCACTTGAGAATCAAGAGACCAAGTCACAAGTGAATCCCAAAATGGACCCCACCTCTCCATTAGCTAATCATGCATTGACACGTGCCCAAAAAATCAACAACAACAAGAGAGATAAGTTCAAATTGTTAGAATTGGTGGTATGGCATTTTTTCATTGGTAAGTCGTCAACTTTAACGTGTATTTATGAATATACAGTGCACTATTTAGACAAATATAACAGTAAGTTGCAACCATGGATATGAATGCTTATAAAGATTGGAGGAGCTTTTGTTGTTTTGAGACAAGATGTTAGTTCTGTTTATTTATTCTAGCCAGCTCATATTTCTCTGTTACAAACAATTTTATTGATGAACCATATATAATATAAAACAAGTTTCATTATACTCCTTTAAATAAATTAAATTCTCAAGTAGGTTACATTGTTTGTAAGAAAAAATAAATTGTACAGGCGCACACTATTTTTGGTGATAAAACTCGACTCTTTTCAACAAAATAAAAATTTGTTAAATTTTAATATTGAGCAACATAGATAGACTTCGACTTCAACTACTAAAACGTCAATTTTATTAATATGATTTTACTAGCACCACTATATGTAGTCACTTCACTTTATAGTTATATAATGTAGGATATTATTACTCACTTCAACAAAATCAAAATGGTGTCACTTATTTCATTTATTGTTCTTTTCCTCTTTTATAGGTCAAATGGATTGGTACTCTCTGAACTTAAATTTTTCTTTAGATTTATTTCCTAATTAAGGGGTTTCTACATTAATAAAAAATTATCTTTTACAAAATTCTAGATACAGTTTTCAGTTATCACTTTAACATGCAAATTTTGATATTGAATAAGTGAGCAACAGGAAAACACATGGACATATTCATAATAATAATAAATAAATAAAACTTATGTCCTTCACTTCTATTTTTGTTAGTTTTAACCTCTAAACTGAAGCTATATTTTCTTATGATCCTAATTTGGTGCTTGAACTTCCGCATGTGAATCTAAATTGGTTTTTTGATTTTTTTAAAATCTGAAATAGTCTTTAAACTTTCTAATATTGACCAAAAATGGTTTATATTGTTAAATTTCGTCAGTTTTTCTATTAATTGGTCTTAAGTGAAATTTAAAATATATTAAATAATTAGTTTTATTCAATTACTTTGTTGACGTGACGGGTATGCAGGTCACGCGAGTCATTTTATACACTTAGACCGCAAAGTTAGCAAAATAATTAAATGACAATAATTATTTGGTATATTTTAAATTTTATGTCAAACCACTTAACAGATAAACTAACAACAATGACAATTTTGCGTTAATATTTGAAATTTCATGGACAATACGCATGCGCGCACGCACGCGTACACACAACAAACAAACAAAATAAACTATATAATTTAAAATAACTTATTATTATTTCGTCAGTACATTTTACCATATTAAAAATATCTATAATTACGTTCCAATTATGTAACTAATATCTCTATATCTGGTACCCATTAACTTAGTATTCAAAATTCCGGATCAGATAACGAGTTATTTGCACACCCCTACTTTCAGATTCATCATTCATATTCTGTTTCCATAACAAGCTACTATCATTAAGATCCAATGTCATTTTTTGCTTTGCATATTTACATGTGCTAAGTCAAATTATTGCTATTGTTGGTATTATTTTCTTTATGGAAATCAAGGTATTTACATTTTTGCTTTACAGCTTTAATGGAAGATGTACAATATTTTTATGCACGAGTTTCTGCGGACCACCCATAAAATATCTCTTTATCTAATGGGATTATTATTAGTAATGCCATTATTGTCAATTACTTAAGTTTTTAATAGAATTAAGTGGTCCCAAATATATAGTACAATGTTTAGTTAAACAAGCTTTTCTTTTCTTGATTTTTTATTGTCCTTTTTCATTTTGCAACTCTTTTCCACAAAATTTGAAATTAATGGGGACCATTATATATACACATCCAAGAACCAAACCCTAATGCATTAAAATACCCAAATAGACATATATGGGTGCTCACCACCTATCTACATATATAAATGAACTATGGGGGACCATTCATTTATATTTACCCAACCATAATCAATAATATTCCAAAACTAAATCATAAAGTAGCTAGCTAGGAGAATTATTAAGCAATAAGCATGGCAAATTCTTAAAATTTTTATAGGCAAGTGTGCCATTGTCATACCAATATTATATATATATATATATCTGTAATATAATGGACACATTTCTGGAAACATGGACTTGAGATCCAATCCCAACTTTATATATATTATAAAAGAGAGGATTCATTGAGCATTACTCATAATGGGATGACAAGTTGGATTTAGTAGAGAGCCATAGATATTAAACTTGTGTTCCTAATTTTGGTGACACTGATGTTTACACCCCAATTCTTGCATATATACCCTTTTCATATTTTCCATCTCCAAGCTTATTTGGTAAAATATCATGGTAATAAAATAGAAAACATGTGGTTAATTTGATTGTAGTGTTGGGTAATGAAATGTGTCACTCTTGCCACCATTTTCCACAGCTAGGATGAGACAAATTGTTGTACATGTATTCTGAATATCAAGTTAACATAAGAAGAGTTTTAGATAGTTCCAGTAAACTCTTCTAACGTTACGGAGAAAACGAAGCCCCTAAAAGCCCCTACCGCTTTATCTTTTCGAAGGTTCAAAGAGAGAAAAGAAAGAAGTAGCACGTGAGCAAGTGGTCCAGGTGAGGTGATGGACCCAGCTCAAGTTTATTAATTAATTTGTGTTACTCAGAACAAGAGAAGATCTTATCTAGGATTGTCTATGATTATGATTGGCCTAATCAGGCATGATAGTGAAATTTGAGAGAGGATTGTCCAAATTTGGAACCCATTTGTGTATCAAGAATTTGAGCTCCATCACCATTGCACACACCTTGCCCTAGACTTTGTAGTGCCTATTTTGCCATAAAAGAGAAGTTTCTTCAGGGGCTTACATAAACACAACCATTTCCACATTCTTGCTACACACCTTGTCTGTGGTCACCAAAAAATGTGATGTTTCATGGATTTGTTTTATGGGTTTATCCTTGTACAATAAGTCAATGCTTTGCTACCTTTAGCTATTAAGGAAAAGGAAACCAACCTAGAGACCTCTCTTTTTCTTTCTTTTCATTATTGTGTTTGAGCTATGAACCAAAACCTTTCTCATTCTATACATGAGAAAAGGACCAAATCTCAGGTGGTTCTTGGAAATCTTGTTTGCTTCAAATGCATAGCAATTTTAAATTCTTGATAGAAATATGGAGTTTCTCTTTTGTATCCATAAATATCTCTCATGTCGTTCCTTTAAAAGCGTCAAATTTTGGCGAGTGTTCTTGTTTTTATAACTTGTTCTTCTTCACAATTTGGTTGTCGAGTTTGAGTTAGTGTAATCATCATTACACGACCGGATTTCTACAACAAGAAATTTCAATTACATAGTTATTGGTTGAAATGATCATCTTCCGTAAACTTAGTATATCGAAAATTAGTCTTAAAAAGTTCAATAGTTTTCCAAAATTTTCAGCGTGCATTTTTAGCATATCGAGCGATGTTTGAAACTTTTTTGAATTTTCGAGTTTGAGCTAAATGTATAGTATTATAGTGCAAAGGAAGCTACACTTGACACAAAAACATCTAAATTAGGAATCGATAAGTCAAAGTATATTTTGATAGCTCGTATTTTGTACGATCTATCCTGCGCTGCATTATTTGCTACTATTTTTTTTGTTTTGCTAATCGTATGTGATTTACACTCCAATCATTTGAATTAGACCTATTTTGGGGAGGGAAGAACATACTTTTGAGAACTGCAGTACCTGGAGATTTTGAGCCTCCAATCCAATAATACCAAAGCAAGAAATGGTGTAGAGTCTCTCTTTACCCAAATGAAAATTATAAGTTGGTTTCTTACATGACATATATATTAATCTTGTCCATGGCTAAAAGGGTTCCATGGTCCTCCCAATCCCAAGTATTGAGTTCAGTCTCTGCTGTTTTTATGCCCATTATACATGACCATTTCCATATTGCCATACATTTGGAGGGCCACTTAACATACATATATAAACAAACACATACCTACCTAACCTAGTAGGTACTTCATTTTTATGACCCTCAAAGCATCCATCCTGGGATGAATCCTGAGACTTGTTGCCCATTGCTCGCCCCCGAGATCTGGTCCGAACCTACATTGTTGTAGTTGCTGCACCCAAAATACCAACAAACCAAATTTCAATGTGAATAGTAATTAAGAGCCTCTTCAGTCGTAAAAACAGTTTTCCAGGTTTTCAATTTTCTGAATATTTAAGGTACGTGTGAGAAGAGAAGTACCCCATTTGCAAGGTGGGGTTGCATTCTAGAGGCTGGAAAAAACCCTGAGAGTGAGCATGCTGCGCGCCATACGACATACTCTGCTCGCCTCCTTCCCACGATGCCCGGAGCCCGTTTCTTGAACTCATTTCATCCAGCTGCACAACCCGAACCCGGTTATTCATCTTCCTATCCCATCTATTACCCTTTTTGCCCAAATCAATGCTATTTTATTACCTTTATGGTCAATGATCTGTTAGCTTCCAATAACAATTGTTCCTGAGCTCAAACACTAGCTTGTTAATACATATCAGGAATAGGAGCACACAAAGACTATAGACATATCTTTAGAGTTTCAAGACACACACCTTGTTTTGAAGATCAGAAAGCTGGTCAAGCATGTACTGAGTCTGCATATACAAAATGTGTATGTAATTGCAATCAAGTTTATATATTTTGAATTTGTAGAGAGATATTGTGATGTGATATACCTTGGTGGACCTAACATGCTTCAAGGATGATTCTAGCTGACGCTCAAGATGCTCAAGCTCCTTGCTATTCAATGGGCCCAGGTCCTCCCCAAGTAGGTTCCTACAAGACCCGTTTATGTGCATTAAAAGTAGAACTTACAACTTGGACGTGAACTCATATGCATAAGGCTAAATCTGAAGTACTTTTGGGTTCGGATTAGAGTTAAGCAACCCAAAACCCGATTTGCTGGCTCTAATTAAAAGCTACAAATGGTCTACCAAATACCAGGAAGATGCTGGTCAGGACAGGTCATTTGTTGTAAGAGTAAATATAGTACCTCTGAGTCCGTTGCAGAGCTTCAAATCTAGCTTTCAGTTTCAAATACTCACGGTAGCTGCTCTGTTACATGACAACACTACAACGTTAAAAATCAATGGACAAGACATGGTCCAGTGTCATATTTGTTTATCTCTAGCTATTTGTTTGTTTTAATGAAATAATTACAACACGTATTGTATTGTTTATAATAATATTATCTCTAGAAACAACGAATATTGTTACGTCACTTTATAACTTATGTTTTAAACTTATTTAAATGAATTTTATCGTATCAAACGCTTTTAAGAATGATTAAGCTAGCCAATAAGTATTCGGTTGAAACTCATTGCTCTTTTGTTTATGTTTGTTTTATATTTTTCTCCATCGTCGTCTTTCACTCGCTAAATCTACAAATCCGACTTGATTCAACATCGACCACTTAATTTCATAAATAGAAAATTGTAACAAGTGTTTATTTATAGAACAAAAAATAATATTGACCACCTAAATCAATGTTAATAGTGGGTCAAACAATAAAAATGAGGGTAAAATACTTCTGCACCCCTTGGATTGTCATTTTTATTTATTTAGTCCTTATCCTTATTTTTGTAAATATTTAAATCTTAAACTGACTAAAATTATAGTTTTACACCTTTATGACGATTCAAATGTTCAACAATTCAAAAATTTATAAATTTTTTTATCAATATCTTGATTTCTATGAAAAATATTTTCTTTTGGATGCTAATGTTGGAGGTAACTTGCTCATGCCAAATCAAAGTTTGAGAAAGAAAGGAAAATAAACAAAAATGATTATTTTGATGGAGGAAAATGAGAGTTTGAGTGATGTAAATTAGAATGAGTAGTAAGTTAGAGAAAATAGGAGAAACAAAAAAGAATAAAACCCAAATTTTGACACAAAAACTTAAAAAAAAGATCAATTTGTTTTTCAGGGGTTCAATAAGGGTGTAGAACAAACAATTTGTTTTGTCCAAGATGTGTATAAACATTTTACTCTAAAAAGAATAACATCTGTCCGTACTCATTATAATGAACTTCTTAATGCGAAGCATTCTGTCATATGAAATGCCTTAAAAGGTAACAAAGTTTCCAATAAGTATTTGGTTGAAACTCACTGCTCGTTTGCTTACATAGTTTCATACTTTTCTCCATTGACATATTTCTCTCGCTAAATCTACAAACCCAACTTGATTGAATACGAAGATGGCTAGGTACCCGGTTTTGTGAGCTAGTTAAGAGGGGAAAGACGATATTAAAAGCTACTAGGCTCGATCAGTGTTGAATGGGTACGACATGAGGTGTTTATGGGCGGGTTATTCGGTCGTTTATGGAAATAGACAGCACAACTCATTCGTTGCGGTTTGTAGTTTCACAACCCATGAACCGCCCATTAGTAATGTATTTTTTAATAGTTTGTGAACTGCGGGTTGCGGACGGTTTGATGGGTTACGCGCAATCCACCCGATACATATGAGCCTTGGTCCAAAATTTAATTAAAACTTGAATGAATTTGCATTTTTTATTAATGAAGTTTAAGGAAATACTAATTAGTAAGTGGTCAAAGCACATGTCCACTTCTTGTCTTTTGCTTAAATTTAATATGATGGTAGCAGGACTCGAACTCGAGACCCTATTTCATCAATGCTCTGATACCATGTAAATAATCAACTCAACTAAAAAATTAAACTAATAGTTGAAGCTCAATATTAATTTTATACTCTAACATCTTCTTCATCTTTCTCATTTTAGATCTAATCTATAACCTACAGATTTAGGATCTTAAGTTTTCAAAATTCTAAATTTTAAATTGAGATTTATAATGCTTTGGTTTAAGATTTTGGTTTTATACTTATTTGAAAAACAAAACAAAAAATGTTGGTTTTATCGGCATGATTACCTTCTTTTCCTTGTACAAGAAGATAATGATTTTATTGAGTTACAGATTAAATTTTTATTTATCTATTTTCAAAGATTATGTTTTTTTTCTTCAAGATTCACTAGATTTAAGGTTCTACTTATAGTTGAAGCGGACAGGTACTCTCATCTGGAGAGCTAGGAACTAGGGTTCCATA
>JAYMTF010006241.1:0-10505 GCA_036897485.1 Pelargonium nanum
CATATATACAAAAATGGGTGTATGCCCACAACACGAGTGAGCTGTTATTATACTTATTCTGGATTAAAGCATAACTTTTGCTTTTTGTTCAAATAAAATCAAAACCCCCAAAATTTTCTTATTTTATGTTGTTGGATGATTTTAGCCTGCTGTGGGAGACATTAACAGGAAGGGAGCACTTATTGTTCTATGGTAGACTTAAGAACCTCAAAGGTTCTGCTTTAACGCAAGTAAGCTAAGTCTCTCGCTGTGAAGACTCATTTCCATCTGCATGTAATTTTTACCTTTTATACATTTTGGTCTGATCGAGGTTATAAAAAGTAGTACATAAATGAATATGTATCATTTGTATTTGCTGCTGCAGGCTGTGGAAGAATCTCTAAAGAGTGTCAACCTATTCCATGGAGGGGTTGCGGACAGACATGCTGGGAATTACAGTGGAGGTATGAAGAGGAGGCTTAGCGTTGCCATCTCATTGATCGGTGATCCCAAAGTATGTCTTTATCGCCTTAATTTCCTTAATCAGAATATAGTCTCTATCCTTCTACTTTGCTAGCTTCTAAGAGATGGCATGGGAAATGTTTTAAGGTGGTTTACATGGATGAGCCCAGTACCGGACTGGATCCCGCTTCAAGATACACTTTATGGAATGCTGTGCAACGTGCAAAGCAAGGCCGGGCAATTATTCTCACTAGTACTGCTACCCTCTTTCGATCTCATTGCATTCATATAATCTTTCTAGCATCACACGCAGTTGTAAGTAATTGATGATATGTTTTCAGCCCATTCAATGGAAGAGGCAGAGGCCCTATGCGACCGATTGGGAATTTTCGTGGATGGCTGCTTGCAATGCATAGGAAATGCAAAAGAGGTATAGTTAAGTTTGCTGCCAAGTACTTTTTGATTTTGCTAGTGTTTTGTTCTAATGCGTAGACGTCGTAAAACAGCTAAAGGCGAGATATGGAGGGTCTTACGTGTTTACGATGACAACATGTTCAAATCATGAAGAAGAAGTGGAGCAGTTGGTACGGCGTCTCTCTCCCAGTGCAAACAAGATATACCATATATCTGGAACTCAGAAGTTTGAGTTACCAAAAGATGAGGTCAATATATCAAAAGTGTTTGAAGCAGTTGAAGCTGCCAAGAGCAAGTTCACAGTTTTTGCATGGGGTCTATCCGACACCACATTGGAGGATGTCTTCATTAAGGTTGCGAGAACGGCGCAGGCCTTCAACGTTTTTTCCTGATTTTATGTTTCATCTTCAATGCTCTTCTTTAAATCTGACTTTGCAAACCTTTTTTTTTATAGCAATCTATAACCATAAACTATAAGGAGGATATGTATATTTGAACATATATATCTGTGGATGCAATGTTTATGCCTTAATTCTTTGAATATACATGAGTGGGTTTAACTCTATAACGATATCTCTCTCTGTGTGTGTCCCCCCATATCCTCTTTCTCTTCCTTTTATAGAGGGTTTGGGGAACCCTTGATTAGGGTTAATGGGCCTCTTCCGCCCTCAGCCTTGGTGACCTGCTTGTCGGGCCCATGAGGGTCCAACACTTACCCTCCTGCATCGGCGGGTCGAGTTTAGAGTGTTTCGAGGAGTCGGGGTACGTCTTGGGTGCCTTCATGAATTACTTGCGGTCTCGGTTAGCCCTGGAATGTCTAATACTCTCGAGTCCGGAGTGTTTCCAGGAGCCGAGGTACGTCTTGGGTGCCTTCAGAAATTACTATTGGTCGGTCAGCCTTGGTATGTCTAATACTAGCCCTCCTGCTTCAGCTGGTCGAGCTTGGTGCGATTTGAGAAGCTGAGGAATGTCTTTGGGAAGTTTTGAGATTTGGTTTGTCAAGAGCTGTTTGATGTCGTTTTGATTTTTTGCCTTGGTGGAGCAACTTTTTGCATCAGTCTTTGCTCTTACTTTTTGGCCAGGTGGCGACTGGTGATGATGTTCCTTTGCCACAGGTCTCATTAGTTTTCAGGTGACTATATATAGGTCTTGGGGTTTAAACAATCTTGTTCCTTTGCTAGGTTGTTATTCTTGTTTTGGTGGCTTTTGAAGATGACATTGTTTGTCCTTGTCGACGATGACCTTTCCCTGGACGATGCTGTGGCCTGTGAGGGCATTTCCTTATTTGCTTGTGCACCCCCTCCATTGTACCCTCGCACACCTACCACGTCCGGTTACTGCCTCTTGGTTGCTTCTTAATCGGTCTGCATGAGAAATTTCTTAGGGGTTAGATGTTCTTCTTCCCAGTGACTCTGACCACCGGTTCGATCGGCCACCTGCTGGTTTTGTGGCCGTATATACTGACATGTTTTAGCGATGCTTTACTTTCCCGCCCTCATCCTTTGCTCTCGAGGTGTTGAACTTCTATGGTTTGGCCTCTTCACAACTGATGCCCAATTCTTGAAAAATACTTGTTTGTTTTGAACGACGTTGCTCCTCCCTCGGGCTTGTTCCTTTGTACACCTTGTTCAGACGGTTTTATCGCCTCTCTTATCGAGATAAGCTGGGGTGGATATTTTTTCGATCTCGCGATGCTCCTCTAGTGACCGGTATTAGCAGTATTGGAAAGGGTTGGCAATGTCGGCTTCTTTTCGTTCATTTCCCCTCTGGGTGTCTTGTTTCCCCTACTTGGGGTTATTCTTTTCCTGATGATGAGCCTCATCTGGTCAAGTGTCGTCTTAGCCGCTTCTCTTTTGACCGCGCTGAGACCGGTTAATGCTCGTCAGCGTTACTTTTGTCCCGCTCGCGTTATCTCTATAGGGTTTGACTCTTTTTCTGATCCCCGGTCGGAGTTTTACGGGCTTCTTCTTCGGTGGGTGACTGGAGTGGGTCTTTTGCCTTGGTTCCTACTATCTCACCTCCAATTTGTTAGTGCTCCTTATGCTCTTACTCTGGCGTTCCTTCGTAGGTGTTTTTACTATATATTTTTTGTCTTGTTGGGACTTGCTTCCCTCGGCCGCTTTGTAGCACCCTCTTTGGAAGTAATTGAAATACTTACTGATGGGCAATCTGAGTCTTTGAACAAAACACTGGAACTTTACTTGAGATGTTACACTACAGAAAATCCAAAAAAGTGGGGAGATTTTTTGTCATGGGCAGAGTATTGGTATAATACAGCTCATCACACATCAGCAAACATGTCTCCATTTCAAGCTTTATATGGGAGGCAACCACCTTCAATACCTGCCTATATACCAAGGTCTGCCATCAACAGTGAAGTGGAGGATATCTTGCTATCAAGAGATAGTATCTTGCAGCAATTAAAAGAGAACCTGTCTCTGGCTCAGAAAAGAATGGAGAACCAAAAGAAAAAAAGGAGAAGACATGTAGAATTTGTAATTGAGGACTGGGTTTTGGTAAAACTACAACCTTAAAGACAACAATCAGTGGCTCTTCGAAGGAATCAAAAATTGGGGATGAAGTATTTTGGACCCTTTCGAATTACTGACAGAATTGGAGCTGTGGCATAGAAGCTGCAATTACCATATGAGGCAAAAATTCACCTTGTGTTCCATATCTCTTTACTGAAGAAGTTCAAAGGAGAACCAGACTCTCAATTTCTACCATTACGTACCTTTGTCAGGTATTGAACTCCTAAACTCACAAGGCAAGCTCCAAGTTAAAGCTTGGAGGAAAATTTGGAAACAATTCAGAAATGGGTACCTCAGGTTTTGGTGAGTTGGTCTGATGCTGCAGGGGAGAAGACGACTTGGATTGATTTGAAAGAATTTCTGACTCGTTTTCCTTGGACTCACCTTGAGGACAAGGTGTTTCGAAATGGGGAGGGTATTGGTATATACTCTAAGACAGGGAAGTAGCCGTTATGATTCAGCATGTACAACTGTACAAGCTTGGCCAATTAAGTGAGCATCGAGTTTCAATTGGATCATGGGTCCCGATCCAAATCACTAGAAATGGAACAGGAATATCTCATCTATTTTTCTCCAAATTCTTTTGTTCTCCCGTGGTTAGCATGGGTACAAAGAAGAGAATAAGCCTTGATTGGGAAGTTATTTCAAGATTCTTCTCCAAAGAATAAGCCTTGGGTGGCGGGTGGTGGACTGCACATATAGTTGATTCGAAAAACTGAGAATTTGTGTTGTTTTCTAATCATGAGGCATTGAAATATATCAACAGACAGCACAATATAAACTGACACAAAACTACATTTTATTTCTCATGAACAGAACACAGATACTAGAAACAGTTTGCTTTAACATTATTTCATTATAAACAAGGATCGATAATGCAGTCTGTCGGGTTCCTCCATTCCAATTGATCCATCCAAATTTCAATCCTTCTATAAACTTTTGTCAATATAAAAAAAAACTAAGAAAAAATAAATAAATAAAACAAAAAACTTGCTCTGCTCTGATCGATGATCATCGACCCTGAGGTGATTTCATTTGATGGGATGGTAGGGGAGATTCTCTGGCTGATCTGAATGGAGACTTGGGTGTAGCAGAGCTACACATGCACACTCCTCCATCTCCATCTCCATCTCCATGCTTGCTGTTTGATCTCATTGGGGACACTACTGCCTGTGGAGACCTGCTACAAAATTTTGGGGTGGCCAGCTGTTCCAGAGCTTCTAAGACGTTACACATGGGCGGCCGGATTTTTGACTCGCTGATACACTCTAAAGCTAGTACCGAAGCCATGTACGCACCTCTGTGAGGATACTGACCCTGCAACTTGGTGTCCATAATTCGGAACAACTTGCGCTTATCACCCAAATAAGGTTTTGCCCAATCCACCAGATTCTGTTCCACACCCACTTTGGTTTTGTCAACAACGCGGCGTCCTGACAGCAGTTCCAGTAGCACAACTCCAAAGCTATACACATCGCACTTGGCTGTTAGCCTGCCTGATCATTGCGTAATCATGCTTTAAATTTATGTTTCGACAACAGATTTTCATTCCAAAATACAAGTCATTGACAGAAGAACTAATACGCAAAACTGTAAATGCTGTTCATTTTAAGATTGGCAACGCACTAATGCCAAATGAATTGATACGGGAGTCATCTAGGATTTGACAGACTTCCTCTACTATCTACTATTATATTATACAAAAATAAATAGAACTAATAATTTTGGAATTTTCCCTTGTGTTTTGCCTTAGCATTTAATAGATTGTCTAAACGACAGCCTATAGCCAGAATCAGACAATTACTGAAACATTTCAAAACCATCGGCGCTCAAACACAATATATACCACTAGAAGTGATGAAAGCTCTAACTTGAATATACAAGTAATGAAACAGAACTTGCATAAGTTGAAGCTCTAAACAGGTGATTCTTTGGCTCACACAATCATTCAAAGGGTGCCTTCTTTCTTTATCGAACATTCATATGGTTTTTATGCATTGAGAACTTACTACTCTAATAGCTCTTTGCCAAACAATCTGAAGGTTGAGAATAAAAATTCCCCCCTAATATTATACTTTACAAACTTATATTATGGGAAAGGGAATCCAATTCTTTTTTTCTTTTTCTTTTTTATCAGCAAGCGTAACAACCGAGATGGGTTTATTTTAAGGGAATGAAAATGGGTTAATGTGAGGAAATGGGAACGGAGATGAGAATGAGAAATAAGAATTTAAGAGAGAGAGAGGTTGGGACTTTCTTCTCTTCTATATTAGAATTTTATATTTTTGAGTGCTGCGTCTTAATTTAACAATGGGAAAATTTTGTGGGGTGAGGATGATTTTTGCTGGGAAATACGCATTCAATAGGATTGATATTAATAAAAATATACAGCAATCAAAGATTTGAAAACTCATTTATGGAACTGTGGTATATATTGTATATTTTCCATGAATGATTTGTAAATGCACGTACCAATGAGTAGCTCTTCTCACTTTCTTACTCATGTTTAATTTTTACTAGATAGATGGTGTTAAAGTAGCCTAGCAGTCGACATATTCTGCATTTATTGTCCTAAATTATTGATGAAAATACTATTGTTTTCATCCAAGGGTTACAGTAGTCAGCATAGCAGCATCAGTCTAAAATAATAGAAATATTCTCTCAAACCACTCAAAGACAATAAATTAATAGAGTTGTGAATTTGATACTATCACACAAAAAAGTGACAAGCAAACAAATGATAACACAGCGTAGGTTAAAAGGCAGACCTGTTGCAATATATTCTGGCGCAGCATATCCTTGAGTACCCATGACTTGAGTGGAAACATGGGTACGATCACCGGTGGGGCCTGCTTTTGCTAAGCCAAAGTCTGATAGTTTGGCATTGAATTCCTGCACACATAACATTAACAAGCATAATGCCGGGAATCTTAGACAGTGGGACCAAAAGAGCTATCAATAAAGCAATGCAATAGGTTGATGAGTGATGACTACAAGGGCTCAAGTATATCAGTTAGCGACAAATGTCAAAACTGTATTGACTTTAACGGACTTGGACTTAAGGCAAAGAAATTTCAACTGAATTTTTCTTCTTTTATATACCAAGCTCCAAGCTTACTAATATTACTTTGGCTTTCAAGCAGTTTGTATGTGACATGTCCTTAAATTCATGTAGCCATGTAGTCTTGAGCCCATTCACTCACCAAGCTGAAACAGTGTTACTGTATTCAATCAACTTACCGAATCTAATAGAATATTGGAAGCCTTGAAATCACGGTAAATAACTTGTTGCTCAGACTCATGAAGGAAAGCGAGCCCTCGAGCAGCACCTATAGCAACTTTGATCCTTATTGCCCATGAAAGCGGTCGAGCCCCCCCTGAAAATAAGATAAAATTTCAGATGAACCAAAGGCATGTTCCTTGCACCGTTTTGACAAGGAATCCAATATTTCCAAATAACTGATTGGAAGCCTGTTTAGTGATTGAAGTGAAATATTTTCTTCGACTTACTTCTAAATAAATGGTTTTCTAAGCTGCCTTTAGACATATACTCATAGACCAACAGCCGATTGTTCCCATCAACACAGTATCCAATTAGCTTGACAAGATTTGGATGATGAAGTTGCCCAAGATAATTAACTTCAGACTGCAACCAACAGGCACATGCAATCAATATATGAAACTGATACAAATAGTTAGATAAAGGACATATTTATGATGGAAAGAACATACCAACCACTCCTTATGCCCCTGAAAACCTTCAGGTTTGAGTTTCTTGACAGCCACGACTGCTCCGGATCCAGGCTTAGCCGCACCAAGGGACTGCTCATCAATCCACCCTTTGTACACATAACCAAACCCTCCTTCCCCAAGGAGACTATCCGGACGGAAGTTTCTAGTAGCATTCTTAAGATCATTAAATGAGAAGGATTTCAGATGTGGAGATGACAAAATATCAGCTTCAGATCTGGGACTGGGGAGACTCCTAGATGTATTTTTTGGACTGTAAGCTGGGATTGTCAGACTTTGAAGCACTAAAGACTTGCTGCCTTTGAAATTTTTTTTGGCATCTGAAGGAAGCAAGAAGTTATTATGCGTACAAACAAGATCGGGCAACAAAAGAAAATAAAATCTCATTAAGCGAACTCCAGGAAAAACAGTGTTTAGACATTCATTCAAGAAAATTATTCTTAAAAGGTTTTATCCACAACTTTGCATGTTCTTATTATGTATAGAAAAACTTAGAATTTTTCTAAAGGAAATAGAAAATGAAGAAGCCTAATGGAAAATAACAGAAGGTGCACTTTGCATAGCAATTTCATTAAGATATTTAAAAGCAATATCTATCCACCCATCCCTCCACATATACTCCTCTACATATAGAACGGGGAAAATGTTATGTCCCGGTTCATCAACCATCCTTTGGACCTATCCACAAATGGATGAAAAAACAGTCGATTTCCAGACCCTCAACCAAGTGGCTTTCAGACCCTCAAACCATGAATCGAGCACGGAATTCGGAGGAGCTGCCTAGGAGACATTCTTGATCGAAGAAGAAAAAAAAGGATGTGGAGGAAGATGGTGACATTTTGAGGCAGTTGAAATTGAAACAATGCGTGTTGTTTTTTATGTGGATCTCAACTTTTGTTCTTCAATTATTTTGTTAGTTGAAATGATTTGTTTTTTGATGATCGACTTGAGCTATCATATATTTTGCCAATTTATAACATAAGTTTTATTGATGATTTGTTTGAGAAGTAAAAAATAGTGTTGTATGTAATTTTTTCATATTCTGGCGGCTAGAATCTTCAAAACTTGAATATTCGGCGGTCGGATTCTTCAGTGTTCTAAAGCAATTTTGAATATGTGATAAGGAATGGTAATTTGGTAATTTTAATAAAATAGCAAGTCATATGCAGTGCATGTGATGAAAGAGAGTTTTTAAGTTAGATTTAACTGGCGCAATGGGTTGAGAAAAGAAAGTTGAAGGTATTCATCTGATTTGAAAAAAAGGTTCTCGGCAACCATCTGTTTTGAGTGATTAGTACACATAGTCATAGGGGTCATATGCAAAATCCACAGGAATGGACTCTGGATTCCTTTGGGTTAGAAATTCCTGATTATCAATTTTGGACAGATTTATCACTAATACTGTAGTAATTTCCTAATATGCACCTTGAGGACAAGGTACTTGTAAATGGGGACGGTATTTTAATGACTCAAGGCCAACAAGTAGCCGTTGTGTTTGAAAAGCCAGCAAAGAGGAAGAAAATGAAAGGAAACGGCATCAATTCAAACAAAAGAGAAAAGCAACTAAAGACGATGATCGTGTGGTAGATGGCTTAATGATGTTTAATTAATACTGTCAAAGATATTTGAGTTCTTGACGTAAAGTCTCATTTCGCAGCTACCCAGGTGAGTTACGCCTTGCAAATAGCTGAATCCGGTACTGGAATCTTGTTTCGAAATCCAAAATACAGTTTATAATGTAGCAATCCCTTATCCTTCTAATCTTAAGTTTGCTTCGATCATTAGAACAATTTTAAGGGGGTGGGTCTCAAGTACTAAATTTTATTTGGATTAAGAATCTCTTATTATATATCTTAGCTATTCACAGTAAGTATTCTCAAGATATGCTGAGGGGCTGCTGACAGTTACACAACTTCTTGCTTATTTCAAAAACTCTAACAACACTGATTTGGGTTAAGGCAGTAAATAAAATATCAGAAAGGAAATTATTAATCTGAAAAGTTCAAAAAGATTGAACTAATGGATTTATTTTTATTTTCTTTTTTCAAAAGAAATCACTTTAAAGATATGTTTCACTTGAAGAAGACCAAAACGATCGATGGTGTTCGAGAGTCTGAGGCTCCAAACGGTGTCATTGAAGATCAACGGTCTTGTCCTTCCTTGGCGTGAAGACAAGCGAGTCTAGCAACAAAATGGTTGCCAACTCAAAGCTCGGCCCGCAAAGAGAAGGAGCATGAGAGTGGAACTGCTGTGCGACGCAGCTGTAGGGTCAAGAAGCTTCCTCTCCATTTCAAGGAACAATAAATAGAGAAGTTAAGAACCAATGAGCTAGTTGAATGGCTTGACTTGTTATCTCTCTCTTCTCTATATTTCCTTCCTTGTTGTTAATTTCCAGCAGAACCATATTAAACATCCATTATGGATTATGTTACTTGATGTAATCATTACTTGATAGTAAATTGAAACCACCATGGTATCTTTTAGCTGAGGCAAATTACTGGTTGTGAGTTCTTAATTGCTATAGCTTATCTCTGAGTTGCTCAACAGTACTCCACACTAGCACAAAACTTAACCAAACCCTTCATCCCCAAAAGAACCCAAACAAAACAAAGATAAAGAGAATTAGAAAAGAGATCAATCAGTAGCTGAATCAAACGCATTCCATTCATAAGCTCAAAACTCCAAAAACAAACCCACAGTTGAACAGAAGATAGCACAAATCAATATAGCACATTGTTGCAGGAAAATAAGAAAATGGCCGAGAAACGTTACCGGAGGAAGGTTTAGAGGTGTCAACCTCGGGACGAGCGCCCACGCAATTTCCCATGGCTATGACTTAGCTCTCTGCGATCCGTTTTTGGTGTACATGAAACCAAACCTTAACAACCCAAAAAACCCATCATCCTCTATCGTCTCTCTGCGTCTTCTCTTCTGCGTCGTAGAGTGAGAACAAGTGTGGAAATCGAGGTCTCTCTCTATTGTTTTTATAAACAGAGCATTTTTAGTTCACGTCAAAACGACAAAATATAAACGCCATTAACGGAAGAGTTTCTGTCAGCACCAATGACCTAAATGCCATTATTTATGATAAATTACATGTGGCTATACATGTCACAATTTGCAATGGAATATTTTAGCTTTTGAGAAACGTTTGTTTCATATGTCATTGGTGCATATGTGATACATGTTCAACGTGCGCTAATTGATAATTTGTAATCAGAGCAATTAAAATTTGTATGTGACATATATATATATATAGAGTAAATGAAATATGAGCCAAATAATTTTTTGCTTAGGCTAAGCCAAGTCAATGAGGTGATGACACCTCATTACTTTTCATTTATACCCACCCAAGTGAATTGGTGGGAG
>JAYMTF010006242.1:0-10497 GCA_036897485.1 Pelargonium nanum
TTGCACGTGAGGGGGCGTGTTAAAGTATAAATATTAAATTGGGCCTTCAACTATCAGCTTAAGCTTTTAGTTGAGTTTGGTCCTTTACAGAAACCATACCAGAAATACTCATTAAAATCATCATAGTTTCTCCAGGCAGAATGTGGTGCTCGCCCGTTATTATTGTTCCCAGCTTCCTGTAAGATGTTCCAAACAAATCATAACATATTAACAACAATAATAAACAAAAGCTTATAAAAAAAACAATAATAAACAAAGTATAATAATATATATGAATACAAACTGATTGTCCAATCAGAGATGTACAAATATCAATCTGCACGGAGATCATATCATAACAGCACTGCTTAGCTAACAAAGACGTCAACAAAGATTAACCATGGAAAAAATCAGGTGAGCCCTTTGAATGAGGAGATAATTGTTGATGCACAGTCCACCTTCCACCTTCTAATTCTCTTGTATATCTTATATAAAGGGTTCTCTCCTATTATCAAATAAAAGAAATATCACATTCCACCTTCTAATTCTCTACATAGTAATAGAGCATTGAGCTCCTACAGTATTTTTTTGCTAGTGGGCACCGCTGACAATAGCATTTTCCAGCAGCGGTGCCCACAAAATATCTACATATATTCCAAATAATCATCCCCACAAACTCAACTGTTATATACACGTTGGCATCCGAATCATCATCAATTTATTCAACCTAGACTGTTTGTTTTCAGGAGCATTTTTGGGGTGTTTCAATAGTGTCATGGTCGTAAGCATCATGTGATTTTTTCAACCTAGACTGTTAGCTTTCGGGAGCATTTTTCAGAATCCGCCATCACAGTTGAGAGTGAGCTCCCTGTTGGTCATCCCCATCGACTGTGTCACTAAACTCCAACAAATAAACCTTTACACCCTGCTTATTAAATTTGCCAATCATAATTTATGGCTTCTTGAACTTAGTTTTTTATTCGCCATTTCAATCTTTGTTTTTGTCTAAAAATAGCTCAAGTGTTCTAGTTAGTGACACACTGACACCTTAAGTTTGAGGGGGAAGTGTTGAGATATTAAGAATCCCATAATTTATGAGATTTCTTAAATTAGAAATTCCAAATTTACCTCCTTATATCAGTCCCAAGTCTTAAGCTTATTTCCTTCCGTGTATTAGTCAAATTATGTTTGTCAACTACTCAACTCTTGTATATAAAGGGTTCTATCCTAATCAAATACAAGAAATATCAAATTCTACTTTTTGTTTCTCTATAGCCCCATCTGAATAACATGAAAACAAAAACAAAAGGAGAGAGGTAAATATACAATTCCTTAGAAGGCAAAATGAGATGTAACCCATTAACATCCGCACAATTACGACATCAGCACCAACACCAGGAAATAATCCTAATGTCACTGTAAGGCATCATGCTACCAGCAAAAGATCTAAGCATCTGTGTTAAGATCTTTCCTACCATCATAAATGTCAGGACATCTCTAGTGAGTAGTGACTAGCTTCTTTGCATAATGAAAACATACAGATTCCACACTGCCCATGACCGGGATAAGTGAAAACAGCTTGGCTCAGGAATCAGTAATTTATACCCATGGTCAGATATGCACATGTAAGAATACAAATCAAAAGAGGGAAAGGCATTACTCAATTCCTTAGTAGACAACATGAAATGTAACCCACTTAAATCCTCAAATAATGACACTGACACCAGAAAGTTATCATACATCATTCACCAAAAGCTCAATGTCCTCTAAAGATACTATACTTCAACAGTGTGTGTCACAAATAGAAAGTACACCATGCCTAAGGGTCCTCCAGTATAGTGTCAAATTTTTATATTTCTCTGAGCTACTATGAAATTGTAATGCTATACAGAAAACAAAAGCAAGAAAAGAATGATAAAGCCAGAAAATAAATTCACTAATTACCAAAACTTTGCAAAATCCCACAGCCATAATGGGAGAGAAATGTATGCTTAACTAAATGGAAATATGTTACACAGTATTGACCTAGCAGGCAAGATAATGTTGGCAAATAAAATTTTCATCAAATTTCATGTTCAACATGAAAGGCTAATGTACTAGGAAAAAATTCTTGACTGTTAAGATTGTAGACAGCATCTAGAGGACAAGACCATACCGCAGCAACAACATCATATAGAGGAGCAATAACTTGATCTAGGAACGACACACCACTTTCTGAAATGCAACTATTAGCTGGCTGTGCAATCTGCTGCCTCAATATTTCATCCATTTCCCTTACCATCTGAACATCAAATATACCATCCAATATATGAGTCGCAGAAACTGGATCCAATTAATAAGTAACGAGTGGAGGATAGTAATAATAGTTGAAAACCTATGCATCACAGTCTAGAAGCAAAAAACTGACATAATAAGTCAATAAGTGAAATGGAAGACAAGAATCTAATTAAGGGGAAAGGGTACTGAACTATTTCAGAAACCAATTAGAAGAAAATGGAGAAGAGGCAAGGACAAGACTTCATGACAATTAATTTTCTAACCCAAAAGCCAAGGCTCTTAGGTGGTGTGGCACAACAGGTATATAAAGGGGTCTCATACTTAACGCACTTTTAATAGGGAATACTGACACTGTCCCTCAAGTGCAGGCCAGACAACACAAGGGACTCTGCATGTGGAACAAGAATTAGCAACTAGGTAACACAAACAGGCAGAGACCTAATACCAAATCAACTCCAATACCAATTAAGTTTCTAACCAAAAAGCCTAAACTCATAGGTAGTGTGACCCAACATGTGTCAAAAGCAGTCTCAAACTCCACACTTCGGGCCAACAAAATAGAGGTGTGACTCACAGATGAAAAGGGCAAACATCTGAAATTTCAAAATAGATATGTACATAAAAAATAAATAATAATAATAATAATAATAACTATATGTTTTTTATTGTAAACAGCATCTCTCAATAAACACTAAGAACCTGGAAATTTTTCAAATAAGGGAGAAAACAAAAATCATAGGTTCTAGAAAACACAATCAACAAGTGGCCCAGTACACGAGCCTCCCACCATTGTGTGGTTTGGGGAGGGACGCAGCCGTATATCTGCTTTTACAAAGAGATTGTTTCCTTGACTCAAGAAAAAAAGAGGTTCTAGAGAAGATAAGCAACAGGTAACACCAATAAATAAACTAATAGCTCCAGCAAGATACTTAGCATAGTAACTCAACTTACATGATGAAATATATAGCACAAACACTCCGGAAGAAATCTAATATTGCAAGCTTCACCCCATATTAGATAGTACAAACAAACAAATAGTAATCTCTTCTCCTTATTAACAGCCTCCAAACTGCACAAGACAATTAAAATTCGCTAAATCACAATCATCACAGACATGTATGGATCATCGAACAGCAATAAAGAGTATCATAAGGCGTTTAAACATCCATACTTGCTCCAAACAGGTTGGATGCACAAATAGTTGCACCATTTAATGTAGTTCTCCAGGGACTTCAAAAAAACCCTCTGAACAGCAGCCTCATCCAATTTCTGAAGAAAAATCAAAAGCATATTATATCAGACAGTGGAAAACAAATTACATCCAAACCATTATATGTCGGTCATGTATAATTTGTTAACTATCTCGTATGTTATTCCTTCATGAATAAAAGTAATGAATTAATTCAGAAGACTTACAGGTTCTGTCCCTTCAGGAATACCAAGTCGGGATTGCTCATTTGCAAGAAGGTGAACTATATGCTCACGTTGGTTAGAAACATTATCTTTCTGGAAGTTAACAAGATTTAGCATTAGATGCAAAAAGAGAGAGAGAGAGAGAGAGAGAGAGAAGAAAGAAAGAAAACTAGAAGTTTTTACTGAAACAGCCAGAATCAATACTTTTAAACAACTACGCAAGAATTTGATATACTAAGTATCGGCAGTTACCATTACCATCATAAATTTGAAAGTAATGGACTAGCACCAGCATTAGTTTTTTACATTATCAAACTAATTAAAGTGAAACCCAAAACAGAATCTTATATTTAGACGAGGGCAACCCCGGTCAAAAAGAAGAACATGAACAAGGAAGTACTTTAAAACCCATATCGGAAATAAATAAGGAAGGAGCTAAATCTATAATGTGATACTTGATCAACATAATACACAACTACCACCTCCAGTGTATTTAATCTATTCCAGAGAAACAAAATTAAACCCTTAGAGTGATCCTACAACTCCATCAGTCATCCTTTTACTGCTTTTTCTCCCACCACCCACTAAGCTACAAACCAGCTATTGCAACGATCAGCCACACCACTAAGAAATCCCCTCTAAGCGGTTGAAAAATATCATCATAAGAAGGATAAAATCAAAGTCACCTTTCTCTCAGGAAATTACATATACATCAATGTGAAATTTTCTTGTTCCTCGATAAGAAGGATACCCAACACATCTTCACCACTTAACCACCTTAACAACATACCTCATCTCAAATCATTTTTTCAGTCCTGTAGTGATATGAACCACAACAATAGGCCAAAGTTTATAAGGATAACTAACCCTAACTGCAATCCAATTTCCATCCCACGAGATGGTTTAACACCCTATAATCAGTGTCATCCATGCTCCTAGCAAACAGTTAACTCTACAGATTTCATCAAGAACTTGCTGTGCAGCTAACCCAAAAACACAAAATGACAAGGCACTGGTTAACAGCTTAATCATATATCATTATGGTTTAAACTCCATTTTGATCTTCAAGAAGTTTAGGGAAATGCAGAACATAAAGTGAAAGTTATTAACAAAGGAAACTAAATATAATTTTCTCTGCCTTAAGTACTCCAACATCAAAACAAGACGTTTATTTGACTGGTTAAACAAATTTTGAAAAGTGGGAATGGCCAGAAAAGAACACAGGAAAAATGAGAAAGGATAAGAAAACAGTGAATAAAGAGACAAATTTCAATCATTCCAATGTCCCTAAACCTAAAACTGGAGAGAGGCAGAGACAGAGAGGGTAAAGCCTCTATTTTCTTCCTGATTACTAGCCCCGGCAGAAAGAAATGTTGTACCTTCAAATATTACTTCCCTGCCTTCCTCAAGAATACACCCCTTACTAAGAAAAGGCAAACATTTCTTAGAATAAAGCTATCAAGCCCAATGCAATATTTATAATTTCAGCCCAAAGACCAAGTCCTTAGTCTCCTTATGGATCACAACCACCTACAAACAAGAATGTGGGGCAAAGCATATGCACACCATACAGCATACAACAATCCACATATTCTGTATACACCTAAAATATACAACACTGTTTCAGAACTACCCATTTAAGCTTACCTAATGAACCAATACTCAAACCCCTTTCCAAATATACTATCATGTTTAGAAGAGAATTTGATGATGCTTCCAGAAGATAAGAAAATATGCCCTCCACATATTAAACTGCACCATAAGCAATGTGGTAATAGATGTACAAACCTGAAATCCAAAAACATAGTGCAGAAAATCTAGCATATCAGAGTCCCTTGTGGCAGGAATAGAGAAGTCCACCGGCAATTTTGGTAGGCCCCTAAAGTACTTCAAAGAAGAAATTGCAGCTTGGACCTGACCATAATTTCATTGGGTCAAGGAAGGCACCCATAACAAACATAAGGTACAAATGCTTCAAACAAAAAAAAAAAAGGAAAAGAAGAAAACCTCAGGAAAAGACACAATAGCATTTGTAATCGTAGGAGCATCCAGTGGAATAATGTTATAGGCAACTAGGTCCTCAGTCATTGCTGCATCTGATTCCATAACTCGTTTCAGCTGCAAAATAGAGTAATCATAAAAACAGATGACAGAAGAAAATATAGTAATTAATTACAAGAAAGACAAACTCTTCAATATTCTGTAATAAATTCAGTCTTGGTTCAAAATGAATTAACTTCCAATCCAGCCTTGTTTTCAAAACTTCTTTCATTTTATACTAGTATATCTACTTAATACTATTTTGAGTTATTCCATAATTTTATTATTCCTTCTTACGACCGCTTTGCTGAATGTTATTTCTAATATATTTCTCTTCATCTACATTTACATTCACTTCGTGTGGATGAATGCAGTATGTAATAAATTTCTTTTGCGGACTAGTTGCACAATAAGATTTTGTTCACATACATAGCGCAACTATTTTTTACATAATCTTATTATCAGACCTGTCTTACCAGAGTATCTCCAACAACAGGAATAAGTTATTTTCACTTTTCATATTCTTTTTGTTACTAGATAGCCCAGTAGTTCTGATTTGCAAAATAATTCACTAATCCATATATTAACAAGGAAAAAGACTCTTGATCCAAAAAATAAAGAATGAATGATGCCACCTAATCCTAACTCCATAGATTATCATACAACCCATGCATCGCATAAAATATCCTATTGGTTATATAGTTAAGCAGTTCATAAATAAACATATAGTGCATAGTAAAAATGAAGTCCAATATGTGGTAGATATTTCAAATTATTGTCCCAACAGGTAATACACATATGGTACCATAAGAACATCACTTAAAAAGGACCATAGATCCAACCTCTTCAGGAATTTCCTGAGTTAGCTGCTCCAGTACTGATCCTAAAACCTTTAGGGTAGCAAAAACTCTTTTCCGCTTCACCGTTTTCCGCTCCAACCTACATTTGACAAGTAAGCCAACAAGTCAAATGGTTCAATATCAAAGAATGGATCCAGTAACAAACATATTGTATTCATAATAGAATAACTTACTCGCCAAGGTTTCCACTGAAAACACCAGACTCCCTCAACTTCATTTCTTCTTCTCTTAGTTTATCTACATCATTCTTCTCTCTGTAGAGTTTGTAGAACTCCTGTAAGCGAGCAATGTCTTGGCTTCTATCTATCATTCCACCATCCCTCTTCGCAAGCTTTTGCTGAAAAATTACTCGAATGGACAGATGCATTTTATTACATTTTCACAATTAAAAAAAAAAACTCAATTAAGCATAATACCACAGGAAACAGAAATCCAGAAAATCATCAAGATTATGCTAATCTCAACATGCATAAAAAAGAAATAACGAATGAAAACCACAGCACTTGGACATTTCGTTTTCATGCCTATCAGGCATAGTGGAAGTTAATGCCGTGCAAAACATTATCCACCACTTTATTAGACTAAAAAGTACCTTAATGACAGACATCAAACCCGTCTTGAACTGCAAAACACCTCTTCCTTCGCTATTAGGATCAAGATTCTGAGCAAGTGAATAAGCATGTTCACATACTGCAGGTAAGAATAAAAATAAATAATACATCAGTTGTAGATCACATAATAAGGATTCTACCAAGTATTTTATTTCTCTCCAAAATGAGAGTGCAAACCATCAAATTTGTATAACATGCAAACCATGATTAAATTCTCACTACAAGCACACATATCAGACTTCAATTAATTGCTTAAACTAAAATATCTTACTCAAGTTAGATCCACAATACCGATAATATCAGATCCAGTTTACCTATTGAATATTGCCATTACATAACTTGCCCTTGCGCACCCGCTCCATGGGTAGAAATTTGCTTTTTAGTTTAAAAATATATATTTAGCTTTCAGTGTTTTACAATCTTTCAAAATGTATACAATTAAATTCATCAAAATTGAATAAAGCAGTTTTTATCAACTCCTGCATATTATTCAAAAGGTTTGGAGATAACTTAACTCAAGTTTGTCAAAAAAAAAAAAAAAAACTAAGCCCACTGCTCAATATGTATAGTTCATATATGTTAGGCACTAAGTAATGAAAGTTACTAACAGGATGACATAGTGGTGACAGCAACAACTCTAAAGGATCTACTAGCACAATGCCTTACGAATAACTTCCCCCAAACAAATACCCATCAGTATTATTTCGGCGGGACCATAAAATCTGCTATGTAAACTTCTAAAGAATACCATAGCTTCCCAGGGTTTTAAAAAGCCAGGTTGAAATAACTCCAAGAGCAATTACTCACACTTCATTTCTCATGATCATAGGAGTGGAAAAAGGTTAAAATGACGGAAAATGGTATGGTTTATTTTGAAAGAGCACATGGCAAGGAATCATAGGTACATTATAAGTTGAGACTTGCAAGCATAAACTGAATAAGCCAAAGGCATATTTGACAGAACCAGTACTAACCAATAGCTAAACAAAAAAATAGCTTTAATTAATAGTCTGTAATCAAGGATATCATCCACAAAACTTTCTTCAAACATGTCTAAACTAAAATAATTAACAATCTAGTAAGAGGAATCACATAGAGAACCAAAAACAAATGCCTAATGTGAGCAAATATATAGCAAAAAAAAAGTGAATTTAAAGTGGAAAACATACAAATTCTAGAGATATTGGGATCTTCATCTTGAATTTCATCGGCAGCTCTCAAAATTGGATCTATGTCCCTGCTGTTTGCAAGAGAAGATGGAACGTTGCCGGCAATACCACCAACAGGCCGACCAAGCGCATCAGTCCCAATTCTTTCCCTCCTTAATGCAGCACGAACTAATCGCTCCCATAAATCCTCCACTCGGGACATTTCTATCCAAGATTTTCAGCAAAAATTGTCTCAGATGTGTATGTAAGATCCAAGCAGCAGGAGAAGAAGAGAGAGAGAGAGAGAGTGAAAATGGATACCTGATTTTGGGAGGAACGCAACCCTAGTGACAGGGAGGGTTGAGAGAGAACGAGTCGACTCGGTCTCGGACTGGTTCAGTTCAAAGCAGCTTTAAGTTGAGAGAGTAACGAAAGTAAAGCAGGTTTTGTTTGAAAAATCAAAAAACCAAAAACTGGAATTGGACAACGCAGTGGTAGACTGCTAATGCAGTGGGTTAACCGGCTTTACCGGCTACAGCCAGTTTAGGCAGCTTTAGATTTCGAATAGTCGATGAACGACGCGTAGGAGTGGAAACTTTTCCACGGCGACTTTTTTGCTTTTACATGGTTTGTAGGAATTTATTTATTTTCTTATTAATTAAGCAATTATGGTTTTTCTATGGAATATTCACCTACTTGTCTCTCATTTATTTTACATCATCGTACACAAACACAAAAACACAATTTCTATTAAATTATTATTTTAAATCAAACGATATCGAAGACAATACAAAATTGGAAACTTAAGACCAACTCATTCAGACAAGTCTGACAAAAGACTGAGTATCTAACTAACTCGTGGGTCACTCGGTTCGCAGATCAACCCGCAAACAAAAAATTGAAGTAACTGAGCCACAATAGCCAAAACATCCTGAATAATCAAACTGAAGGCAATTGAATACCTCAGTTTGAAAAGCACAATCAACTAGTAATGATTTCACTTGGAGCATAAGTTGACCAAATAAAGGGCTCTGTCAAGCATCTCTCACCACCATTGGGTATGCCATCTGATTCGGCAACGAGCTCGAAGGTTAAGTTGAGGGCTCCGATCGCATCACCTTCCTAGCCACATTTTCTTTCTCTGCAACCGCATCTTATTGCCATATGAATACACCAATAAATAAACATTGCCAATTTTCGTCATTGCCACTTCCAAAACTCTAACAACACATTAATTCGTTATCAAAGCAAGAGCTTATTATCTTAGCAAGACATACCACAATTTACTATATGCAAATCCAAGAGACTGTCGCTGATATGAAAAACGAGAATAGTCGTACTCGTACTGAAACTCTATCTGACTCTCAAAACGGCCGAAAATCCACAAACTCTTTATTGTTCTAATAAGATTTTAGGGTAACTGCATATGCACCCCATGAACTTTGACATTAATGCAAATGTATCCCTATAACTATTTTGCTTAGTAAATACTCCTATAAACTTCCATAAACTCATTCTTTCAGTTAAATCTAATTGATAATCATTATCTCTCATCACATGTCTTACACACGACTCATTAATATTTCACAATATCAATTTTACCTTTCTTTATTATTTCATTTTATAATGGATTAATGATACCAATGGTACATGAACTTTAGCCTAATACTCAATTTAGTACATGAAACTTTAAAAAGACCAATTTAGTACACGAACATTTAATTTCGACCCAATTTAATACACAAGATTGGATGGAGTTATAATTAACCTTAATCGGTTGATGATGTGGCATTATTATGTTGACGTGGCACATGAATAAAAATAAAGAAATTCCAGCTGACTGGAATTGGAGTTTGTTAACCTTTTTCTTCTCTAACCTAAGTATCGACTAGGGCTGTTCACGGGGGCGGGTTACCCGCCCGTTAAGCCAATATTTTTTTCCATCCCGCTGAGGGCGGTTTCATAAAATTGAAACCGTTACCCGCCCATTAGTGGTTAAATCTTAGCGGTTTTTAGGTTAGCGGTAGCAGGCGGTTTAACGGTTTTCCGTTAAGCCTTATTGGGCATGGGCCTGATAATCAAATTTGGGCTGAATTTAAATAAAACACAACAAATTTTCTAAAACTTAATAGTTTGAGCCCAATCAAACTAACCTAATGGATGAAAAAA
>JAYMTF010006243.1:0-10495 GCA_036897485.1 Pelargonium nanum
ACCGTCCAAGTGAGGGTGTGGTGGAGGAGGAGGACATGGGACTGTGGGTGTTTGCTTGGAGGGAAAGTGAAGGAAAGTGAGGGTTTCTGACACGAGAAGAAGAAAAGCGAAGGTCCCGAAGGAAGTGTTGCAGAAGCTACAACAGCTTTGAGCTTTGAGCTTCAACACTGGGACGAGTCACGAGATCATGGTCCGATTAATTATTACAAACATTGAACCGAACCGAACCGCATGTTAGACCGGTTGGCTCGCCCTACCCGGCCGGTCTCATCTAAAGCCTCCACCTCCACGCAAAACCCCAATGAACACAGAGAGCAGAGCAGCAAAGAACACAGCAACTCCGAATCAAAAATGGCGAGCAAAGCATGGAAGATAATACCCAGACCATTGATCGAGACCGTACTCAACAACCACGCCCAGAACCACCGTGTCCTCCAGCCTCTCATCTTCCACGGCCCCAGAGGCGTCGGCAAAACCACCATCGTCCTCGAACGTAACAATCCCAGATCGATCCCATTCAAAAATGCAATACCCAGATGCTGTTTCACTGCAATTTACATGTTTTTTGTTGTTTCAGGTCTCATGGGCGAGTGGAACAAAGGGCCTCACATCACTGGCTACGTGGACTTAGCTCAATCAATCAAGGACCATCACCCAGATCACAACACCTCGTACCCATGGTCGTCTTGGTCCAATTGCGACCCGCCCACTTTGTCAAATTGCCGAACCCAGCTCGAGCAGTGCATCGAATCCATGGTCCAGAGGGGCGTGCAGCTTGGCGTCATCAGTTCCCAGCAAGTCTTCACAACTCTCAACAAGTGGAACGGTCTCAGCACCGCCATTCGTCGCATTATCCAGACCAACAGTGCTTCGAGAAATGCTGTTTCCGTCAAGGGCTCGACTTCTGTTCTGTGGGGTCGTGCGGTTTTCGCGCTATCTGCTCGGTTTAGTGCCCAAGAAATTGATGGGTTTTTGGGGTTGAAGGAGGAGGAGAAGAAGAATCTGTCAGTGCAGGAAACTTCGTGCTTTAGAGAAGCATTTGTGGCGTTGAAGCTGGCTAAAGAAGTGATTAGTGTCCAGCAAGGATGGAGAGCTAATGCCATTGCTCATTTGAATCGAACCGGCGGGTTCTCGAGGTCGCTGGCTAATTCGTGTACTGATTGGCCTTCTTTGATGCTGGAGTTGCTGTCACAAGCTGCTGAAACTGGTCATTTTCAGGTAATTATATAGTTCTTCTTGTTGTTGTTTTATAACATAGCAAAATTTGGTTTTGATATAGTTTGTCATTACGGGTAGGTGTCGAATGTTTGATATGGTGATGGGGGCTCAGAAAGTATGTTTTTTTCCGAGTAATTTGATGGGGCAATGTAAATGCTGAAAGCATCGTAATCCGTATGCACAATACTAATGGATTTTTGGGTTCCGAAAGTATAGTTCTTTTGTTGTTTTTCATTAACATAGCAAAATTTGGTTCTGATATAGTTACACGATTACTGGTAGACGTTGATGGTTTGTTGCAGTAATTTGGGCTCAGAAAGTATAGTTTTTCGGGTTATTTGATAGATGGCAAAAGGAAATGTTTAGCCATGGCACCGTTTTTATTATATTTTTTTTTATCATAGTTGATAGTTGTACATTAATTTATAATCTGTATGCACTATACTAATGGATTTTTGGGTTCAGAAAGTATAATTTTGATATATTCTGTGTGATTATTGATGGATGTTTTTTCTATTCTCATTGGCAGCCGAAGCTAATAATTAACAATATTGATATTCTACGAAATGCAATTTTAACGGATGATTCGTCCGTATGTGCGTCACAGTATCATGACAGCCTGATATATAGAATAATTGCTCTGGGTGCAAATGAGAAGTGCCTCCCTGTCATTCTCATGACATCGGATAGGTAAGGTCTGTTCTCATTTTACTGTGTTTGGGGACTTTTAATTGGCCTTCACATGTACATTAGGTCATGCTTTTTTCCATTTTATAAAATCATTTTTACCAATCATTCAAAAAATTAACCCCAATTGATATGTTTCAGCTACTATTCATATCGAGCTTACATTGATTTTGGCTTTCCAGATATTTTCATCTCTCGTGAGGTAAATAAATTTTGATGAGATAAATATAGTCCTGTTCATGACCATGCATGTTACTCAGTAGAATACTTTTTTATCTGCAGACCTTTGGATGGACTCCAGCAGAGGCTAAAATGCATATGGTTAGTGATTACTTCAGTAACTCAGAGGTAAGCCGATTTGTTTTATTTCTAACTTAATAACTATTTTATAAAAATTAGACAATTATACCCTAGACAAACTGGTAATAAAACAGGAAACGGTCTGGTGTGATGCAGATTCTAGCATTAAAGTTATGCATCTCTCACTTAACAGATTTCCGGAATCATCTTTGTTTGGCATAAATGATTTGCAGTATCTTTGAACATCACTTTTACTGAATTTGTAGTTTACAACGATTGCTGAGGTTGTTGGTTCAAATCCACGACATCTTTTCGAGCTTTATGCACTCAAACAAAGTAATTATTATCACCAAATGTAAGCGGTTTGGTTCCTGATTTGCTCTATCTTCATAACTTGTTTCCGCAGTATTTTTATTGAATACCTCTTAATTTAAATATTCTATTAGAAATGGTCCTGCATGATCTATTCACTCACGACCTTCTTTTTTTCTGACTTCTACAGTAGGATAATGAATGACAAGGGAAGTACTTTTGAAGAAATTTTAGATACATATTTAGCATATTTGCAGGTAAGTTTTTCACAAATGAGCAGCAAGTTTCATCTTCTCTCCTTCCCTTATCGAACAGTTTAATTGAGCTATTTAGTTTCAGTGAATCCATGGTAAAATAAGTTCAGATTAAACCTTAACATGTCCAAGTTGTGTAAGGTTCACATTCTACTAAAAAGACAGTACATGCTTTCTGGTTCTGAAGTTGAACTTTGCTCTAAATAAGTTAGTTACAATTTGATATTGGTTCTTATTTATCGTAGTACATAGACTATGAGAACACAGGGGGTTGGGTTGAGAATCTCAAGACACGATTTAAAATGAAATCTGATTTTTGCGATGCTCACCAGAAGTAGAGAATAAAGTAATGGCTTTTACTACAGAGATGCTCATTTTATTCATTAAATTATTCTATGTTGTAAAGCTGAATTGTCAGGTCAGTATACTCAATTTGTTAACCTAGAACCAAAGGGACTGTTATTAATCTTCACCTCTTTCTGATGATAATGTCTCTATGTAATTGTGTGGAACGGACCTGGGTTAGGATTAGACTATTTAGTCTTGTGGACTTTATAACAAGTTGCAGCTCTAGTACAAAGCCAAATTGGCTATTGTTTGTGTCATGGTAGAGGTTTGCTTTGATGTTTGAAGCGTTCCTAATCAATTCTAGAAACTTTGGACTCTGTTGGAACAAGCAATAATGTTTATAGAAACTAAACAATCAAAGTTGAGTCGACCAAAGATTTGTGTTGAGTAAGTTGATGTCCATAAGAGGAACTCAGATGAGGCCTGTTATCTATGTAAGATAATCTGGGTGGAAAAGGGCCTGCACTATGTATTCTTCTTCAAGAGAAACTAATCAGTTCTTGTTAATTACCCTTTTTTAAACAAAAATAAATAAGAAATCTGTTTTGCTTGTTTTAATGTATTGGTAAAATGCTTCTAAATGTTCTCCTCTCAAGTGCTCTTACCCTAGCCATAATATTTACACAGTTACACATCAAATTTCAATTGCATTCTCTATTTTCTTGGTACATGATTCACACTCTCATTTGGTCTCCTTGTTACTCCATTTTAGGTTGCAGAGGTGAATCCTGCCATGGACAAGGCGCTGAAACTCATCCAAAACTTTGCTGTTGATGCACGAAACGGAAAGATTTCAAAAGATAAATTGCGTTTTGGTGCCCCGTGGAGGCATCCACCACATACAGATGAACCTACCTTGTGCCTAGGGTGGGCTAAGCTTCAGCTAATGGATTTCGTTCAGTGCCTTGTTACTGCAGAATTTGGAGTAAGTTTCTCTTCTTACTGTCATATATTGGTTTTATGTGTCTTGCATTCTTCAGTCATTGTGCTATGTTTGTGTCCAGTACAGTTGATAGAATATTCTAGTAAAAAAATGATGATTCTTCGTTATGTGACAGCTATACTATCTAACCATGTCATTTGAAAATGTATATATTTTTTTTTGGTACTGTACAGCTTAACTATTTCTCAGACTGTAGCCTTGAGATTTTCGATGACCCTTCGGCTGTTGCAATGTTAGAGGTATTTGTGCTCTAAACCTGTATAATTGTAATTTGTGATTTTGAAGTTTTACAAAGATTTCAAACGAAATTTAGTATTTTCAATCCCTCCAGACAGAGACAAGTGCACAACTAGTCAGATTTCAGAACCATCTTATCTTATGTTTGTAATATTTTCCTAGGTTGGTCTGCTTTATGCTCAACGGGACCCCCCCTTCATTCGCCCTGTATCTCGAGGCATTCAAAGGTGTCTTGTCAGATGGTCAGTAACCAATATTCCGTGGAAACTACTCTAAAATGACATTGAAGTATTTATGTTAATATGCTCATATATGCTGGTGGCGAGTTTCAGGCTTGTCCAGGAGAAGATACAGATGACTTTCCAGAATTCACTGCGGTATCATTGGCATCGAATCATACGCGGCCGTTATTATCGTCATTTAATGCAGCAAATAGGCTAGAAGTAGAGCATCAGAGTATGTGCCATATCTAACCTTTTCTTGTGAGTTAGACACTTATTCGAAAACAGTGAAACTTAAATTTACCTTTGGCTTTAGTTTGACATCTATGTTTATAGTGCTAGTTACGGAGAAATAAGAAGCAATTATGGTGTCATGGGTGACTTTGAGGTTGTTGTTTTGTATATGAACCTCTTCGCTCCCATGGTCGTATAATTCCATTAGTTTGAAGATATCAAAATTTATACCGATCACCAAAGAGGGATCATGAGAAACCTAAAACTTCTTTTCTCTTAGTAATTCACCCAACAACCTTAGGCCTCTTTACTTATTCATTTTTTAATGTTATGAGACCTAGCAAATCAGGCTGCGGGCCAGGTTCAAGCCAAAAAGCGCATGTCTTTTATCGGGCCATTTTTACCTGCCCAGCCCTAGTATTATTGAGCCGGGCCAATGATGTCCAATGGGCTGCGACTCATTTTATAAGCAATATGAATCACGGGCTAGGATTGGGGCAAGTCTGTTCAGTCTCGGGCAATAAAAATGTCTGCACGTTTATTTTGGCGGCTTGGGCCCAGTATAGTTGAGCCACAAGCCATTTTGCTAGGTTTATGGATGAACCATTTTTTCCCTTCTATATTGTGGGTTTCTTGTTGGCATATGCATATTCCTTTTGGGTGGATACTATCGTTTTGGAACACGTAATTAACTGCTAAATATATTTATCTGTTTATTCAAACGGGTTTGTTTATCTTATCTATACTCATTGGGTGGATACCTATCGTTTTTGCCAGTTTTGCAGTGTTTAGAGTTTCACGGAATCTACACTGGCTGATTCTTGTTATATGAATATACGGTGAGACTATTTAGCGGCGCGAAGCAAGCTGTTATGTGTCTATTTTCTTGGTCGGTGAGCCGAACTACGGATTGTATCGAGGACTAACAGGTACTTGTGTTTCTGACTACAATGACGATTCCTAGAGATAAAAGAAAATACAGATTCATTACATTTCATTGTGATTCAAAGATATTGTTACTCAACAACTTTGTGTCATACATATACAAGTTTGTAGAAATGTTTGCATTGGAGCCAACTCATATGTGAAATTCTGGAACAATAAGAGTATGTTTTCTGAGGAAACAATGGAAATGAAATCATGGGTTAAATAAAGTTGAGGAAGCTAATGCTCTTTTTGATAAGAAAGAGCAAGTGGGTGTATTTGGAATATCATTTCATAGTTGTACTTTCAATATACCTGGCGATGTGGGCTGCAAGCCTTAATGGGCTAGGCCGAAAAACACACGTTCTTGTCGGTAACTTTCCGTTAGCCCTAACATGTCTCGTCACTTAGTAAGACAAGTTAGGGCCGGTAAAAAGTTGCTAAATAAGAACAATCAAGTTTTTTGGTCTGGCCCGTGGTTCGTATTGTCATGTATAACTTTCAACGATTGCATGCATATAACTTGTGGATATTGTTAGTAGTTTGCAGGTGGGAAAGTGTGCGCTCATTTTGGGACAAAATTATTGAAGAAATAGAACATTCTTTATGAAATAAAGGGACTATTGAGGTTTTTTTTTTTTTTTTAACTATTGAAGTTTTCAAGTCTAAATAGGAGAATAGGAGGGAAGTTTTTCTTCCAACTTTAATGGAAGAGTGACCACACTTGTCAAAAAAAGTCAAAACCTTGTTTTTTCTTTTACTAGTTTACATGAGAGACAATTGTTTATTATATAAAATGTGTATAACTATAGCTAACTAGACTACTAGAGTATTGAATTTTCAAACACAAGATATTATCTTTGTTGAGAATTTGAAAATTCAAGGTTTGCAATTAGTGCCACTAAATGGAGGTACTAATGGATAGATATGCTCTACCACTTATTTATTTATTTTGAAAACCTATTATCTTCACACAAACACATTAAAAATAAAAACAATAATACTAGTCTTCACAACAACAAAATTGTGGGGTTCACTCAAATAATAAATGGAATGGACAAATATGGTTGGATTGGGCCAATATGATATAAAGTCCATTTAGGGTCAATTCCTAGCCATAGCCCATGATGTGATGCCACAAACTATCCAATAATCCAAGTGGTTGTGGTTTGTTTGAAAAAATTATCGGAGAATTGAGGGTTTGTTTGGTAAATCTTATATGGGAACAAGTTTGAAAGACATTCGATAAAATAGTTCTCTGTATCCGTCCCCGAAGGGCAATATATTTTATATCCTGCTATTTCGGAAAAATAGATCAACTGCTTATATGAACCAATAAACTTTATTTGTGAACATTCAAGTTTCTCGGACGCATTGTTAAACTGCAATTGTCGAAAGGAGTTGAGTAGTGATACCAAACAAGCACTAGATCTAGAAGCAGCCACCTCATAAATTAAATAGTGTCTTCTACTACTCTAAGATGAAACAAAAATTGTATTTTTAGACACAATTTTCATATGTTTTATAAAACAAAAGACATTCCTCTTTATTTGTCTCCATGCATGGCACATTTTTCATAAAATTTGAATCATATTTTGTCTTTTAGAGTCATCATATAGAAACAAAAAAAAATTACTATACATCAATCACGTCCAAATTAATTTAAGCACAATTTTCATTTTGATTAAATGTTAATAATTCCAAATTTTGTGGGAGATCAAGATGTTGCAACACATTTTCATCTCTTAATTGCATAGTTTTGCAAAACATTCTTTGAAATTGACATATACCAACCCAACAAATTATATATTTTATATTTAAAAAAAATGAAATACCCTCAATAATTGTGGATTTGAGATGCAAATTTGAATATGCAAGTCCAAAATTCCACCATGTCCCAACACTATTTTTTAATTATCATGAAAAAATGATAATTTGAAAATAATTAAAAATATATATGAACAAGAGTTTATATATGATAGTGATTGAAGGTTGGCCCAGATATTGACCATAGAAGATTTGTGAGTTAATATTGATCCAAAATTGTCTTCAGAGCAGTTTGGTTTGGTCCAAACATAACATTGAATCCTATTTTGTCCCAATTTTGTATATCACAATTGTTGTTAATCACCAAATGTCTTTTTTTTTTTAAGGAACCAAATGTTTATTTAGTCAACAATACTAACCAATTTGGGTTCTATTGGTACATTGACTAAGAGTCTTTTTTTTTTTTTTTTTGAAACCCAACAATGATTAATGAATTTGGAAATTTCAATACAAAATAAAGTAATTATAGTAAAAAAAAGTCTATAAACTTTTAAAAAAATAGCTACTAATTTTTTATAAAAATTAGATGTATTTTTTAAATTTTAACCTTCTGAGTTAGTATAATCTTCACCGTCATTTAGAATTAAATAATAGTTTATTTTGAATTGTTTTTTACCAAAATGAACTATTATTAAACTCTAATTAAGGATGATGAGTTTTTGAAAATTTGGTGGCCTCTAAATTTTTTCTACGTAATATATACTGTCAACAAAACCAGTTGCCATGTGGGTTTGGTCAAGATATTGTTAAAAAAAATTAAGATTTTAAAATACCTAAAATGTATTTTTATATATAATACGTTATTTACAAAATATTCAAAACAATTTATGACCACACTTTGTGGATTCATTCCATTACCATCCTCATTACAATAATAGTAATAACAATAATAATTTACTTAATTTGTAATTTGATATAAAAAAATAATGGAAACAATTAATGCAGAGACTTGTGAGAGGAAAAAAGCATTCAAGTTTTAAGTTGACTATAATTTATTTTAGCCGCCATATTAGCCATATAATCAAATCAATGGTTGATCTTAAAATAAATAAATAATAATAAATAAGAGTCTTGATTAATTAATATTTGAAGAATATTTTTCAGAGCTACAATTGTTTAGTGTAGGAACGTAAAGAGCAAGGCTTCTTGTAATTCTATGATCAGCTAAACTGATGGAACTTTTATCGTAAACTGAAGTCTAAAATATATTTCCACATATATATTTCAAGTCAAATTAATTGTATGGATTCAAGTATTCAACCTCTGTTTCTCTCATAGAATCGTAAATGGGTGTTCAATGATAGTGAACCGCCATTTAATTTGCGTACGTGTAAAATATTTTGAAATGTGAAAGCGACTGTTTAACGTTGTTGTTCGGTTTTTAGTCCAAATTTTCGATGTGTTGGTTTGTTTCAATGAGTCAAACCTCATGCTAATATAGCACATTCGTGGTGGGCTCAAAATTATGTCTATCGCCAGTTTCTTTCATTATATTGGTCTAATCAATCAAATTAGTAACTTGTTTAACTACTTAAACTAGCTAAAGATGTTTAGTTAAACTCTATTATTGAAAGAGTTTCAAAAGTGCCATATGTTATTTATGTAATAAAAAGGATTGAAACCCATCATGTTACTTCAAAAGTAGAAATAATAAAATAAAAAAGAATGAGACAATCACATTAACACTATATCCAATGGAAAAGAGGGCAAGAAAAAGGGGAAAAAGGGAGGTAAAGATTGGTGAAGACAAGAAAATAGACAAGCATGGCATGTTACTTGCATGCAATAATGTGTTGCTTTTTTAGGGTTTGTGAGTGGATGACAAAAAGATGCAAAAGCCAATTAATTCAATAATGGTGATCAATTTTTGGCTTGCAATGATGGATGGCATGACCAACACTAAAAAAATGGTTTCAATGTTACCCAAAGTGGGTTTTGTTTCTTCTCATCTTTGTGTTATATAGCTTAGTTCAATGTACCCAAACTTCACTTTATAACTCCAATCAAGTTTTGTAATCAATGCATAATTCAATTTGGCCAGCACGTGTCATTTCTCGTGTTAAAAGTTAGAGATAGCAATTCATGTTAATCTATCGTGTTAGAGATCAAACATATATGTGTAATATCAAACACTAACACAACATATTTAATAATTGAATTGACGTGTCGTGTTTGTGTCGGCTTTTCTAAAACATGAAAGAATGCGAGTCACAACTCATTGTATTTGTATTCTTTACTTCCGCTCTCTTACTTTAGACATAATATATATGGACGATAAGTATAAACTTGTGGGTTATAGATGAGATAAAAACAAATTATTTGGCACAAATATTTTTTATCCAATAGTCAATAAATTAAATTAACTTGACTTGGATCTCAACATTTTCTAGATGTAAGATCTAATGGAAACTTTAGCATGTTTTGCCCGACAAATATTGCAAAAGTGAAATAATTTAACAATATTTTATGTTTCCACAACTTTAAATAATCTAACCTAATAACTTAAATTAAAAGTTTCGCATAATAAATTATACATTTAGGGTTTCAATAAAAGAAACTTAAAAAATTAATTAATCGTCAAATAATTTTGTTCTAAATCACCACTTATCCCAATATTATTGTACAAGTCACACTCATAAATATTATATTTATAGTAAAAAAAGTCAACTTGATTGTCAATTTCACAACGAACCCTATGATTTAAGCAAACAATTAATACAAAAAAAAGTTACACCAATAGTACGACTTTTTAGTTTATTTAAAATTTAATAATGATTAGGACTCTAATTATATTCATATTTTATCATTTAATACAATATCTAAAATATATGTCGGTGTATAAAGGTCACTTTCCAATAATTTATATTTATTTATATGATAAATAAATATTCTACTCTATTATGTTAATATTGTCAATTCATTGGCTAAAAATGAAGGAAAGGCTAATTTTTAATATATATATATATATATATATATATATATATATATAT
>JAYMTF010006244.1:0-10494 GCA_036897485.1 Pelargonium nanum
TTAACAAAACTCTATTTTTATCTACTTTCTCATATTCTCATGACACTTTTGTTTAGGTTGATTATGAAGAAAGTACTAGTGCTCGCTATCGGATTAGCATCACTATGCCTCCAAGCTGATGCCGTAAGGTCTCTTTCAGAAAAGAGTAGCCAGAGCCTAGAGACAATGGACAATGACACAACCTATGCTAACCGAAGTGGCAAATTTGGAATATCAGCTACTTATGTGAATCCTATTACTGGTTCAGTACCTACAGCTATTGCTGATAATGATAACAAAACTACTGATACAGATAGTAGCAGCAGCAGCAGCGAAAGTGAAGATGAAAAGAATGAGAGTTATGGAACTTACGGCAATCCTTCTGGCTCATCCACAAAGATTCATAGCGTTTATGGCGCCGAATGTGCAAATCCTGCAAAAGCATGTTAAAGAAGATTATGTCATGTACATGTTCAAATAGTATAGTACTAGTTTGATTTCTGCAGATTAGAAAGAGCTGAGTACATATTAATGGTAATGTTTTGTTGTGCTTTTTTGTAATTAATATTGTAAGAAACTTCCCACTAATCTGAAACGTTCATGAAATCCATAAATATAATTACAACAAAGACAGGAGAGACAAGAAGAGAACGTATATTAAAAGATCGAGTAAGAATTGAAGTTTATGTTCAAGTTTAGTATATAACGAACATGATTTGTTCTCTCACTAAGAAAACACGACTGTTTCAAAACTATGTTCTGATATCTGAATCCAAACGAACAATTCGTAGAGTCGTGTTTCATTATGCTACTTCTATTGCATTGGTGTAAAGTACTGTATCAAACCATATCATGGAAATGTAATAAAGCATTAATTTAAAAGTGATCACTGAGTAATGCTCACACTTTTAAGGGCAATTTAGCTAATCCTTCCTGCTAAGATCAAAAAGTCGTGATTGTTCCCACTACCTACCGATGCATTTACAAACGCTAATTCTAGGCTAATCGCCGTGATTACGACATTTTCTATAAATTCTTTTCACATTATGAAACAAGATTAGCTTAAAGAAGGAAAATAAAGTCAGGTTTAGGGTACAAAACCTAGAGGTCAAGAAACAGTTTATTGCTAACAAAAATGACAAAACCAGCAACACGGGTAATAATAATAGTAACAAAAGAAGAGATGCAAAGAAGGAAAGGAATGAAGCTTACATTAATTTTTCTTGATCACCAACTGAGACTCGTCGTGTCTATCCTTTTGCAAAGGGTTGTAATTAACCTGTTCCAAACAAAGATTTCAAGCAAATCCATGTGCACAGCATGGCACTTGTTAAGTACTTTCTGCACCTTAGACGTGTACGTATAGCTAAGTGTGTGCATTATATTGTGAACTAAAACTCGTATGCTACAATCACATGATAGCTTTGATTAGCACTTCAAAGAGATTGTGCGTAATAGTCAACTCCTATTGCTGCTTCCTTTAAAAATGTCACACAACGAGTTCTTTAAGTTACAAAGGAAGCAAACATATAAACCTACCGAGAAGATCAAAATAACACCACCGTATCACCAAAAAACCTGCCAAAAAGTAGACGTGTGTGTCTCGGCTATACAGAACACGCCATGAGAACCTAACTATATACAGAGAAGACCCAAAGAACATTACTATATATGCAAACAAAAATAACCAGAAGGTATGTCTTGCATAGATCAGAGAACCGATCACTTCAAAAGCAACATCACCAATTGGAGCTTTGGACTTCTAATTGTTGGGTATTTCAAGCTATCCATTGAAGTCGTACCAGTTAATATCTGATATGGATTCATCGCTTGGAGCAGTCTTCATCATTTCAGCTGCTATATCAATCATAGACTGATCTAACACGAGGAAGCTTTCAGCATCAGGTTGCGAGCTGACATGGTAGTCACCGGTAGTCGAGTTACATTGGGACTTTTGTTGATCTATGTAATTTCCCATTTCCTTACAATATCTCTCCTTGTCCTTCTTACTTAACTCAATATATGGCTGCGAAAGAAACGAGCAATAGCATTGGTCAAAATGCACCCTTATTCACATAGCCAATTAAACAAATAGAGGTTCAACGCTTATTTGAAACATGACACTTGAACTATATGATATGTTCAAACTAAGAACTAGCTAGTATATAGAACCTCAAGGTCGTGTACCTGTCGGTCTTTCAGTGAAAGATGCCTCCATGCATCAATTGCCATGTCGCGAAAGCTTTTTCCATTCGGGCTCTCTCCGTGAATTTTTTTCAATCGAGCACATTCTACATTGAGAAAGAACTGATAACTATTCCGCCATCCTTGAGGAGCACCTGGCTTCCTATTCACCTTATTTTCTGACGGCATTAGCAGAGGAACTTTTTGTTCCGCCGCCCCAGAACCTACACATGTTTTGTAAACAAGAATTTAATGTTGAGACGCTTGTCATTACATGAATTAAAAAAGAGAGAGCAACCAGATTTCTGACCTTTTCATTTCAGTTTCAAGCACAACATTAATCATTTTACTTAACTGAATTATAGGACCATTGACCCCAATAACATGACACTTGCGAAGATATTAGAAAGGCAAGTTTATTTCAGAAACGAGCAAAGCTTCATCTCTCACAGGAAAGTCAAATATATAAGACATATACGATCTTTTGCAAAACACAAGAAGGATCGAGAAAGTGACAGTTTTCAATATGTGAGCGTGTTATCGAAGAGCTTTATTTATGCATTCAAGAAACTTGGGAATGACTCGAGGATTTTTCGTGCACATAAGGACTACAATACCCAATTTCCTATTCTCAGTTTTGAAACTTAAATAATTCTCAAGACAGCTCATACATGATACTATTCATCTAGTGGAAAATTGAAATGACCTGTCGATATCGAGCAGGAATCATCTATGCACTTTACTTTCCCCGTTTGAGCATCCTGAATATCAGTTGACGTGAAAGTAAAACTGTCCGAATACTTCCTCTTCAATCCCGAGCTATTTTCTGCAAGTAAAGGAAGGCCTAGAGAAGTTATTCAATCGTGACGATTTGAAAGATTTGTCATGGTCATTATATACAAGTAATTCAAGAATAGAGAATGACTGAATAGCTCTGGAGATTCAAATCATGTACATAAATATAATTTTCGAGGATTTAAATGCATCCCGTATTTTCTTTTATAAGGATTTAAATCATATACAAGTAATCCGGCCGCTTGGTCATTTAACCATGAGGAACAATCCATTAGCATGCAAGAAATAGAAAAAATGCATCCCGTATTTTCTTTTATAATTTCGAGGATTTTGAAACAGACATATTAGAGCATTTTCAAGTGCCTAGACCTTTAGATGGTTTTTCGGGATTTCTATAGCTGAATATTGGATCGAACTGGACGAGAAGAATCAAGTAGAGCTTTTGAAGTTGAGATATCAACTTCAAATTGCTGCCTTCCAATTTTAAAGCACATGCAACTTCGTCCCACTTCCTATCTCCAGTAACCTGCAAGTGTAACCACAAAATTCATGAAATGTTCATCTGTTTTCGGTAGGAAAAAAAGGAGTTTTACTCGCACTAAAACATGCCAGGTAGCCAAGTACTTAAAACTTAAGACATAGTTGATACGAAAAAGAGAAGCTAAAAACACTTCGAAAGCCACATCTTCAATGATTTGCATTTTCTCTCTGTGCTCCATCAAGAGAAAGCAATCACAATCGTACATTTCATCCAAACCGATTCGTAGACCAACTTCTTCCTCAAAGATTGATGTCCATGTTCCAAATTGTATAATTCTGATTCCTATCATATGGCTAACTAAATATAACTACAAGACAATTCACTAGAAAGCTCATAGATTATGCTTCTGATAAATCAACCAGACATGAACAGTAACAATTAACTACTATATATCAACTATCTTCGCATTTTTGAAGTATCAATCACTCATTTTCATCATCAGAGTAAAAATCCAAATGTTAGAAGGTTTTGTAAGCAAAGAAAGTGTCTAGTTCAGTAAGACAATCTAAAAGAGTAGACACGAAAAGCCAAAACGACAAAGCATCCACATCACATCACAAACAATATTGGAGTAAATGGGAAATAAACAGAAACTAACCTGATGGAACCCTCCTCTTTGAGTCACTTCTTTGTAAAAGAGATACAAATCAAGCACCGTTCCTCGATCATTAAAGCTGCCATCAAAAACTGAATTGAGTAACCAAATTACATAATGTAAAAGCAAGTAGAATACTCATATAGTTGCCAAACAAGTAACTTGCATCCCAATCATCTGTGATTGTTCGACCGAGCATCAAAATTGATACAATCATAGAGCATCACAATTTCAAAAATTGAATTATCACTCTGTTTGGTCCCAAACTCAATAACATAAAAAATGGAAAGAATCTAAACACTGAAGATAGGGTTTGTATCCTTCAAAATTATAGGTTAGAACAGTAAAGCCCCCGACATTAACCAACTTCAAACTTGTTTCCTAAGATCATTGAAACAAACCTGTTTTTTTTTTTTTTTAGCTCAGGAGACACATTCTATGAAATCAGACAAAAGAAGCACATTAATTGAAGCATACAGTGGCTTCCCACAAAAAAGAAAAAGAAAAAGAAAGGAACAGAAATGTCCAATGTGGATCATAAATACAAGTTGGTGGCTTGTATAATATGGACACACAAAAGGGTCGTAACGTATTTGGAATTTCTTTTGTTTTCTTGCAAGTTTCTCAGCAACCAAACAGATTATCAAGAAACTAATTAACACAATCATTAAATTTCCTCAACAATTTCCAACCCATCAACCGCACAATCGAACCCAATTTAATGAACCCACAAAGGGTCTTGAATCTTCTTTTGCTATCCCACAGGTTTCTCGGCAGCCAAACAGAGTATTAACAATCTAAAACGCTTAAAAATACTATCTTTCTTTCAAATTGTTCAACAATTTCAAACCCACCAACCGCACAATCGAACCCAATTTAATGAACACACAAAAGGATCTTGAATCTTCTTTTGCTTTCCCACAGGTTTCTCGGAAACCAAACTGAGTGTAAACAACTAAACACTGTTCAAAACACTATCTTTCTTTCGAACTATTCATCATTTTCAAACAAATGAGCCACACATTTAAACCCAACTCAATTAAGACCCAAAAGAAATTATTTGGATTTTTTTCCCCACAGGTTTCCCAGCAACTAAACACTGCTCAAAACACGATCTTTCTTTCGAACTCTTCATTATTTTCCAACCCACCATTAAACCCAATCTAACATACACAAAGATCCAAGAAAACCCAGAAAAAGAAAGAGAAAAAAAGAAGGATTTTTTGAACGCATGTCACGATTAACCAGTAAACAAACTCACACTAGACTGAGTCCAGAAGACTCAAAGAACTCGGTGAGTCTCTGGTAGAAACTCTCCGAGTTGATCATCATCAATGGCTGTTTCCCGGAGACAATCACATTGTGATTTTTAGTCTCAGAGTGTTCGGAGCCATTGATTTCACTCTTCTTTGAGACCCATTTCTCTTTTTCCTCTTGCATGTTGAGATTGGACCTTGGAGAGAGCTTCAATGGCTTTCTTGCAACAACCAGACCAGACCAGAGTAGGTGGAGTGGATATATATATACGTGCGAGTCCATACGTGTCTGATCCAGGTTACCAAGTGGCGTCGATCATAGCCGTTAGATTGCTTTCTTTGATAGAGAGAGGAAAGCATTAAGGGCAAAATGGACTTTTCAGTCATATTTGTCCAAATATATAATGTATTTTTTTTGTCTAAAGTCTATACCATGAGGTTCCTGATCGGACCCGCAAACTCGCGGTTGACACCTTTAAGCCGTTTTACGGCACTCAGGCTAATACTCATTCGAGCCGTGTAGGACCACAAGGGCGGCATTCCTGAGACTTGAATTCGAGACCTCAAGTTAAGCTGGAACAACCCATTACCAGTTGACCCACGCGCTTGGTGGTAATATATAATGTATTTTTTTTGTTACGAGTATTGGCCAAAACAATTATTAGATAATTGTGTGAGTACTTGTTTAATAAATACAAGCCCATAATTTGGATTCAAATTTATGGAGACATAAGTTTTGGTCTAGCACAATTTTTGGATTTGTTTAAAATTTGAGTATAAAAATTTGCATGAACCCATCCTTAACATTTGCCCGTTGAACCCATCCAAATGTATGTTCTAAACCGGGACCGATATTTTTGTATCAGTGAGATGATAAAAAAAATAAATTTATTTTGATAGAAATTTAAAATATCAATTACCACAAATAGCATGCATCCAGATAAAGCACCGGGTCCAGTTGGTATGAACCCGGCCTTTTATCAGCGCTACAAGAGCATAGTGGGACAACAAGTATCTAAAGCATGCCTAGAAGTCATCCAATCGGGTCAGTTACCCGCTGGCCTAAATGATACTTCGATTGTGTTGATCCCAAAAAATCGAAGCCGAAGAAAATTAGTGAATTCAGACCTATCTCCCTGTGTAATGTTCTTTACAAGATTATATCAAAATGCTGGCGAATAGGATGAAAGGCATGTTGTCTAGCATTATCTCTGATTCTCATGGTGCGTTTATCCCCGTACGCCTAATTTCAGACAATGTGTGTATTGCGAATGAGCTCTTCCATTGGTTCCATGCAAAGCCTAAGGGTCAGACGGGATGGGCGGCAGTGTAATTAATGAAAGCTTATGACAGGGTTCGGTGGTACTTTGTGGAAGCTATATTGGTAGCTTTGGGGTTTGAACGTAGATGGGTCGATTTGATGATGATGTGTGTGAAGTCAGTCAGGCTCCGATTTGTGCTAGGGAATGGTCTCCTGGAACTGATTACTCCAAGTCGGGGACTCCGCCAAGGCGACCCTTTGTCGCCATATTTGTTCATTATATGTGCCGAAGGCTTATCAGCACTGCTTCGGATTAAAGAGCGGGAAGGTTTGCTGCGGGGTTGTAAGATTGCTCGTCAGGCTCCGAAAATTACCCTTCTTTTTTTTGTTGATGATGCGCTTCTGTTTTGTCGAGCAAAAGAGGAGGAACTGCTGCAGCTTCAGGAGACCCTCACTGTTTATGAGCAAAGGTCCAGACAAGCTATAAATTTAACCAAATCGAGCGTCGTGTTCAGCTCTAATGTGTCCGATTTAACCAAATCGGACAAGCTATATATACATATATAATTAAAAAACAGCATGAACATTGTAACTGATAATAGAAATAAATATTTTACCGCACATTGCCCTCTACAAATCTATATAATTTTTCTATCATGTAATGAATGAATAAGATTGTGTCAACTTATATTTGCAGCTAACACTTAAAATCAAACATCTAGAACCACAAAAAAATATATCATTATGATATATCAAATATATTGTGCAGACATTCACATGGAATGAATGGACAAAGATTCAAAGAATAATAGCAAGAAATAATTGTATTCATCAATTTTCCTTCACAAAAGATTTACAAAACAACCAAGTGGATTTGATTATTATTTATTAACTTTTTTAGACATAATCTTTGACTACTTTTCTAGTCAAATCCCAAGGAGAAGTCAAATATGATTAATTGAAAATGACAAACAAAACAGCTTAAAAAAAAACACTAATGCACAATACACAAATCATCAAAAAATTGTGTTCTTGGTTCTCTTTCAAGTCTCAAAATGCATTTCATTTTACATTTTACAATGGCTCTACACTTCTGGTTTGGCCTCTCAGAAGCTGTCCCTGTGGTTTCAAAAACCATCTATGTCAATCGTTTTGGTCATGGAGATTTTACCAAGGTGCAACAAGCCATTGATTCTATCCCGTCAAACAACAAGGAATGGGTACGAATATCCGTGAGAAGAGGTCATTACGAGTAAGCGATCATAATCATTAATCTTCAAATACTAATCATTCGTCAAACTTTACTAACAAGTAAGAGTGTGTACGATTGAGTTCATACCGAAACTTTGGATCTAGCTAATTGATCCGGATCAGTTTGGACCGAACTTATTCGATGTGGTCCATTGTAAACTTAAATTTATTATTAGTAAATGTATTTTTTTCTTTCTCTTTTAGTGTAATTTACTTCTTCATTGTTCACTCATTTAACTCCCATAATACCCATTTTTATATTTTCTCTTTAAAAGTGTTTATTTTTTTTCAATCCGATCTCAATTTGGTATAACATTTTTTATTTTGTCCGATCGTTAGCCCAAACCGAGTTCAACCCGGGACTTCCGGTCTGGTTCCATATTGATGCACACCCCTTCTAACAAGTTACATCTCAAATTTTGTTGACATTAATTTGTAACATGTTGTAGACTTTTAGTGTTTTTTAGTGCTAATTTGTGTAAGTTTTAAATTTATGTTTTGGTTTTTTGTGTAGTGAAAAAATTACTATCCCGGGAGACAAAGAGTTCATTTTGCTTGAAGGACAAGGGAAATATAATACTATCATTCAATGGGATGATGTTGGGAGTGGGTCTGAAAATGCTACCTTGTCTGTTTTTGCACAAAATTTTGTAGCAAAAAATATTCAATTCAGGGTACGATATAATCGATCGTTATGTCTACATGTATCTCTGTGCGAGCGCGTTATAGTTTATATCTTATTAAATTTATTGTCATTTATGTGACAGAATTGTTATAACAAAGACGTACCACAAGATGATGGTAGTACTTATTGGGACAAGGGACCGTTGACATGGACAACTGCAGCTTATGTTGGTGCAGACAAGGTTTCTTTCTACAATTGTTCATTTTATGGTCAACAAGACACATTGAACGATGCATTGGGTCGCCACTATTTCGTTTCTTGCTATATTGAAGGTCTAGTTGATTTTATTTGGGGTTATGGGCAATCAGTTTATCAGGTTTGAAAAATCATATGTGAAAGTTCAGTTTATGCGAATAATTCCAATATTTTATACTTATAAATGCTCTTGTTAACTTGTAGAACTGTGAAATATATGTAAATGCAAAAGTTAGTCCTAATGTGGTAGGATACATTACAGCTCAAGGCCGAGATCGCTCAGATGATCCAACCGGTTTTGTGTTCATCTCTGGTTCTATATCGGGAAATGGTAAAACTTATCTTGGGAGAGCTTATCGAGAGCATTCAAGAGTGTTGTTTTACAAAACGTATATGTCAAATGTTGTTCTTTCCCAGGGGTGGGATGCATGGCACTATAAGGGCAACGAGTAAGTCTTTTTCTTTCGACTAGTCAATCATACACTGTTGTTTATGATCGTAGTAGTTAAAGGTGTACACCTCAAGAAAAGCTTGAGGCTTGTGCCGGCCTTGCGCACATGGCTAGGAGAATCAAATTTTCGTGTCTTAGTCATTATAATGACCAAAATGTGTTAAATTCAGACATAAAGAATGAGAATCTCGTTTCTATTTCTATCTTTGATTTTCAATTTTGAATAAAATTTCTGATACATGCGTACCAAATTGATTTTCCGGTGCAGAAATTCGCTGACTTTTGCAGAAGAGGATTGCACCGGAGACGGGGCGGGACAGTCCAAGCGAGTGAAATGGGAGAAAAAATTGTCCGAGAAGGCTTTGAGGATACTTACAAGCATTCCTCTTTTCATAGACCAAGATGGGTGGTTGAAGGAACAACCTTAACCTAGGCAGTTTTTTTTTTTTTTTTTTTTCACTATGTTGTGATTTTTTTTTCATGCTCTTAGTTGGTTTTAGAGCATCTACGTGACAATTTTTCACAATGTCAAAGGACAATGTGAATGTAATAAATTGATTCGTTTTTGGATTTTAATAAAAGAAGATTCCAAGTAATAGTATTGTATTGATTTGTTAGGTTAGTAAACCCAAGGCTAGCATTTTATCTTCCAATGTGAAATTCAATGTGATATACAATGGGCTCAATTTGGATACGATTGAATTAAATCATTCATGTGATTCAACACGGGAGCCCCTTTGTCATTTAGATCAATTCTCGAATCAAATAAATCTTGTTTGAAGTCATTAGTCTCTCATACATATCTGACAATGTTGTGATCAATTCCACACGTGATTTTGTCATTGACAATGTTGTAACAACGTTTTTACTCCTAACTATATTTATAGCTTGCGGGCCTAAACGTTCCAACTTATGATGTGTGGCACATCTCAAGAAAATATAATTTTTTAGACGATCTTAGTGAGAAAAAATGTGCATCACACTAGGTCAAAGTTCCTACCTAAAATGTGTGACTAAAGTCCTTAAATATTTGCATAATAAACAAGAAAAACAAAGAGAAGTATCATCATTTGTAATGAAATAAACATCAATTTAGAGCTTTCAGCAAACAGAGCAAAAAAATAATTATTTACATGTAACGACGCCACATAGGATGCAACAAACGTCACAATGAAAATATAGTTTTGTGCACACGTAAAGACGCAAACTAGTTATTTTATCCGAAAATTTTACCCAATACTTGCCATTTAATTACTTAATTTTCAAATGAATGCTATGTGAATATTATTTACTCAATAATG
>JAYMTF010006245.1:0-10494 GCA_036897485.1 Pelargonium nanum
AATTTCCTTGTGTGTTGTTCATTTTTTCCATTTCAGTGTTAAGGTCATACCATTTGGTTTGAATAAAACTTGATTATATACTCATTTAGTATAACCAAATCTCATAAACAAAAAAAATGTGTGTGCACACATTAATGAACTTAATATATAACACATTTGAAAATTGACACATGTAAAACAAAAAGTATACTATCTTGTGGAGATCCCACCATTTTGGAGCAAGAAGAGGAGGATCAAAAGTTGTCAAAAAGTAAGAAATGAGCCAAGAATTTGAGGGATGATGCTATGATCGCAGTCTCAAAATCATATTAATAAAGTAAAAGCAGTGCTTAGTCTTGGATTCATATTCTTTGCAACACCTCGCAAGCAAAGCTCATTTGCCAAACAAATCAAAATAAACAGACCACAAAAATATGAAAAAACACCACCCACTTTATCATTTTTCACACCCACCAACTCCATGTTTTTCAGGAAGCGTAGGGTAAGGTCTAATTTGGAACCAATCTGGAATTGAAGGAGGTTAAAAAAGAGAGATCTTTCTGGATATAAAACAAATAATTCGCAAAGTTAACCCTAAACTGACGTGTCATATCAAATTCAGCTAAAATCTGTAACGTGTGTTTAGTTCAAAAAAATAGTGGAGTACAAGGGTTCATACCATGTTAAACCCTAATTAGGAGCTAAAGCAAAAAAAAAAATCAGTTCAGAAGAGATAAAACCATATAACAAAAAAAAAAGGTGCACAGACACCAAACAGTGATTTTCTGAGCATCTTGCACCATAAGCTATTTCCTATGATCATCATTCATCAAGAAATAAACTAAAATTAAACAACACTGTAACTCCTTCTATAATGTTTCCCTTTGTTTATGTTCCACGGTTGGATTCCGGTAGATATAGCTTGCTTTCCTAATAAGCTTTTTTCTTATCAGCAAACATAACAAATTAACTGAAGCTCGAACCTGAGATCTCAAGAGAAGCAAGCGCCTTAAGCCACATGCCCCGATGATAGTTGTTAGCAAGCGCCTTAAACCAATTAGCTTCCCTAATTAGCTTACCATATTCATATTAAAGGCTTCAAGATTCTCCGGGAAAGTAAAGAGATCGAGCAAGTAAGTTTTAATGAAATACGCAACGATGGATGCGTATAAAATTATCAGCATTGATCAAAGAAAAGCATTTGTTGCTAACCTTAGCTGCTTGCTAGCTCTGTTTGTGGTCCATTTTTGTAGCTACAAATTCAATGACAGAAAAGAAAGTACAGAGTGGAATGACATAAAATAAAAAAATATAAACAACAAATGAAGCAAAGAAACTTACTAGATATATATATCCAAGGGCATGACAAGCAAATCCATTTATGACAAAGTCGTGATGAGTTGAGGGGAACGAAGCCTGGTCCGAGATCATTCAGATAATGTTCAAATCAAATGAAAGGTCTCGAACCAGACAGCGTTCCTCTCAACACAAGTGACTACTCGATAGCATGTATTGATCCGTCTGACACAGCCCATGCACTCTTCTTTCATGTATATATATACGTCAAGATGCATGGTTTTGTAGGCCTCACAAGTCATGACATAGACTCCCACCTCTCCCTTGTGTTTAAATTGCAATGGACATAGAGTTTGGTTGAGTTGTTTAAGAGTAGCTTAATTGCAAGAACTATATATATATGGGATAAAAAGAGGAGTATGCAATGCATGATGGAGCAATGTTGATGACAAATCAAGAGCTTTCTTTTAGGCTCTAATGAAAGGACCACTAAAAGCTCTCACATTAACCCATCTTTGATAGATTATATCACAATGTGACATGTAGCTTTGCTACTTGCTATCAAAAATAAAATGATCATCTTTCTTGGCATTGACTTAACAGTGTAGTGCTAATTTTAGAGTGCTGAATGCTCATGGTGTTTAAAGGAGGTCTCTTTTGCTACCCTACCCACTTGGTGAATAAATTAAAGGTGGGGTTCTTGGAAGGAAGTTTCATCAATCACAATGCTATTACAATACACCATAAAGTAATTAGTATTGTGATTCCAAGCTTAAATTGGAAATTAAGATACACATGCAGCTTGGTCTGATTATTAAGCTTTGTGTCTTTGTGTGTGTTAGAGGTCTCTGTAAGCATGGCTTAGAGGAAAGCAAGCTCGCAACATTTGGTAAAAATCTTCAAGAACGAAGAACATAAACTAGCATTTGAATTGTTCTTGATAACAAAACTAATTTGATACGCTTGATTGGTCTAAGTCAATTTCACTAACAGTTTCTCTTATTGATTTGCACACTCGCAAAGATCTAGAGCTTCAAATCGCATCACCCAAACTTGACCGCGAACTACTCCTCGGACGTGTGAGTAAGAATCTGCACAACAAATATAATGTAGAGAATGAATTCTAGCCACATGTAGAACTCATATAACTCCTCGTTGTGTGGTTAGTTGTTGTCAAAGTGGGGTCGCTTCGAGACCCACTTGCGTACTTGAGTTCTAACCTTCCAAGTGCGTCGTATACGGGCGTCGTGTGAGCTTGAGTGCTTTCACATGCTCTTCAAGTGCCGCGAGTGGGGCCCCTAGGAACTCCCACCGCTTCGGATAACGTCATAATGTCTTACCGTGGTGAGAAGTCTAGGTAGTGACCTAACAAGACTGTGACGTAAGAGATGACTCGTCAAGATGGGAAACTCGGGAGAATTGGCTTCTCAAGGAGAATAAGTATGGAGGAGAGGTGGGATCTCTCCTTGTGTCATGGTAGCCTCTTGAGTTGCCTTAACTCTTATGGACGAAGGGCGCAGGTGTGGCGATGTGATTTTTAGGGACGCGAGCACGATTCTGTATTTGGCATTATCGACGCTGATCATGTGACATTCAAACGTCACATGTTCCCATGTTATTCGTTAAATTCTTGTACTATGATTGTGTGTATACATATACTGTTTGTCGATGTGGACTGCAGATTAGTTTTTGATGATATCAAGATCTCGCTATTTAGTTGTTCTAGTAAATCTGCATTTAAATTAATTGGTAGGAAGACCGTAGATAGGACTCATATGTTGGCAGTCTTTGGTAGACATGGAGGATCCAAGTTATGGATCCATCCTTCTTTCAGTAATGTTTCTAATATATGAATGAAGCATATTATTACTATAGAAAAATAGTCACATGTAGCAAATTCAAGGGTAGTATTGTTGATTAGCATGATCATTATGTTGTCATTTCTTAACACATAAAATTTGGATGAGTAAAACCCACACTGAGCCCTAATGGATATTTTGGGTTGTGAGATGGATTGCACTGAAGAAAGAATAGGGTTTTGTCTTGTGTCTTGTCACTTCGTGTTTGTCATCAAATGATACATTTTATATATGTGGCCCACACTCAACTTCAGATTCTGCTTATACTTATACCTAGAGGTGCATTTAAAGCATACACCAACATCATGTTTGCCTAAAGCGCAATTCATTTTTGCCAAAAGAAATTCTGTTTATGGACTAAGAAGAAGAAGAAGAAAATATGTACTCTCAAGTGCTTGCTAGAGACAATTAAGTGGTTCAGACACACACGTTTCTTATTAGAGAAGTCGTGAATTCGAATTTCATTGAAAATAATAGTTGTGTTCAAATTTCAATTCACAAGGTAATGAGAAAATGGGAGAGCTTATCCATTCGGAAAGAAGAAAAAAAGTAATTTGAAAGGTGACTTGTAGAGGTGATAGAAAATGAGCTTGGTTGACCTAAGGTGAACTTGGGAGTAGACCTCTTAATGCGGGCCACGGGCCGAATATGGGTCAAGCCTGCGCGGACTGCGGGCCTAAACGGACAGGGTCAAAAAAGCCAGCAAAATACGGGCTAAAACCGCTGGCCGCCTGCTACTTTTTAATATTGTGGTTAATATTGAAAGGTGACTTGTAGAAGATTATTATCTGCATTATTAGCATAAGGATGGAAGCAACCTCATCCTTAGCCTATATATATCTATATCTGAGATAGTTCCCACTCCATGGCCATCTTTTTCTTCTGGTTAAAAACCATTTTTCCAAAAATGAGAGAGAGCCCAATGACATTAACAGAATGGGAACTCTTTATATATAAATATGAAGGGCTTTATAAGTTACAGAAAAATTTACACTTCCACAAATTAGAACAAACAACTGCAACAAGTCTTTGCAAGTTCACAACAATAAAATGCACATACTCTTAAAACAGTCTTGACAAGATAAAGGAAATTAAAGACCTTTTCTGCTTTTGAATTAGAAGTCGTTCCAACAACTCAAGACTGGACACTAATGTCCACATTGCCGTGTCCATTAATCTTTGGTGGAGCCGTTTCCTTCATTTCTCTTACTTGTTTCAACCCAACTTTATATTTGCAAGCTGCATTGCTATTTAGGATATTCATTTGATCCTTGTTGTTAGGGGTAGTGGTAGCGGACTCTTGCTTGTAACTACCCAGACTGTGTCGATTTCCCTTCATCTTCTCTCCCTGAGATGAATTCACTGCATCGCTACAGCTTTTCCTTCGACCCAGCTTTGGTGATTTTGCACGAGTTGGTGGAGGCTGGTATCCAGAAACAAAAGCAACAAAAATGAATATAAGCTGAAGCTCAAACAGATAGAAGACAGTTTTTAAAGATGAGCGACATATTTAGTAACTGTCCAAGTATCGTAAAACATTCTCAACGACATAAATTCAGCAGGACAGCAATAGAACTAAAACCTTTTTCAGTTCAGTCTTTGGGGGAGGTCCCTCGTGGTAGAAACTAGGCATAGGGCTTGCCTTAAACATCAAACTCTTTCTCAGTTGCTTAAGAGCTGCCTCTTTCTCTTCCTGTGCAAAGGCAACCAAACATGAATGTATCAACATGCATAGTATAAAAGGGTAGCTAGGAACTAAATACTTGGTTGAGAAACACTTGAAAACAAAAAATACCTTGGTTCTTGCCTCGCATTGAGTTTTCTCAGCTTCCAGCGCCTGGTGTTTCTCCTCTAGTTTTGTATAAAACTGATTGATGGGAACAAAATGAATATGAATATGCATCCTTGCATTTTCAGGTATGGTTACACACATTATAAAACTGAACTTTGATATGAAAATGAAAAAAAAAAAAAAAAAAAAATCAAAGGTCTAACCTCCCTCCGTTTCTCTGCACGTTCAGAGCATCTAAAAGTTGGAGCTGATGCAACAGTTGCCCTGGACTTTGTCCTCACAGAAGTCATGTTTCTATGCATAGCTAAGGGATTAATACTAATTTCAGAGAGTGAGAGGAGCTAAAACAAGCAAGAGTAAGAAGAAAGCAGTGAAACAATACCAAAAGCAAACAAAAAAATATAACAAGCTTCAACTGTTTGTTGTACAAGGATACGAAGAAGCAACAGAATAAGAATCTTCTTCATCAGGATGCTTCTTGTTGTCAGGTTGCAATGGCTTCCTTGATATCAGAGGCGACATTGACTGCAGCCAAATATAGAAGCTTTAGGATCAGAAAAAAGATAGTCCTCAATCATAATACACCAATGCATTGATTCCCCAGCATCTCGAGATGCTTTTAGTTAGTGCAGGTTCACTAAAAGTAATCAGGTTAATGAAGATAAAATAACAATTGCTGTTACCTGAATATGCTTTGCAATATTAGATGGTTGTACATTTGCGTTCGATGATTTATTGATACCAATGCCAGCATCAGGTTCCGTTCCAGTGGGACGAGTACCACATGATGCACGTTTTTCAGTTGCTAGGGCAAATGGCTGAGGAATAGTGCATTTTGTGCGAATATTTCTAGCAACAGGCTTTGATGAGTGCTTCACAGGTAATCTTGACTTGTTATTATCCTTTGCCTTCAAGTTTTCTAATTTTATCCTTTCCTCAGGAGACCCAGTCTTCTTATCATTCACGCCAGCCTCAAAATTTTGAACATGACAAGATTCAGAAACATTTTCAGAGGTACATTCCTTCACTTCATATTCTTTTATTTCAGTGCCCTCTTCCAATCTTTGGAGTTCGGGATTTTGATTAATATGCTCATGTGACTCTGCAACATCATGACCATTAGGAATGGTTTGCTCACTTGCATCATGGGGAAAACCATCCGAATATACTATAATGCAGTCAGGCTCTTTGTCCATACAAATATCTGTTACTTCCATGCCCATTGCACTGCCAGAATATCAGCATCAACCCAATCAAATATCCATTATTTAGTATATAAAAATTCACCGGAGTGTCTTACATTCACGTTTAATTGTTAGACATAATGAGAAGAACATAGGATATCTATACCATTCAGGTACTTTATAATGTAACAGTGATAACTGATAATCATGCCGACACCAAAACAAACTCGGAAACTGTTACCAATTTCTTTTTACTTTATCCCCTAATTGTTCAACTCTGGATGTAAGAATAAGGGAAGAGACAATATGTACAAAAACTACAAGGTATACGGTTATTGTGAGATGGAGAAGCACACATGCACGCACTATACAAGAGTATTGCATGAGTAAAACAAAACCAAAAATGACTGAACTGAAGCTCATCACAGTTCTAATTCATATGGTGCATGAGGTGATAAATCTCATGATAATAGTACGTCCAATGATCCGACTGAGCCTTTTACAATGTGACACTACTATTTCTAACAAGATAAGATGTAATAGAACATACCCATGTATTCCTACTTCTAGACTCAGTCCACCACACATATAATTGACCAGAATTACAACTTCAAGCGCAAAAGAATGGCACGATACAGTCCGTCCAAGTATTAGGATAAGTTCATAATATTAAAATTCATTGCAAAAGTGCAGAAAGCACACATATACATACAGTAAGAGTAAAGGACGACTCAATTTACTGATAATGAGTGCATATATGGGTTAGAATGCATTGAGGCTGGTTATGAAAGCTACATTAAAGTTATGGCATCAGATAAGGTTACATAAATTTGTAATCAGCATGAGTTTGTTAAATTTCAAAATAACAAGAATCAGTATGAATCGAAAAGACAGCGTCACCTTTTGTTACACTAAATGTCTCACTATCATCAGAGAGGAAAGAGTACAAAAGAATAGGAAAATTTTCTATTACAAAATCTCAGCTTGCTGGCACTTGCAAACTTGACATATGTTCACAGAGTAATCAAAACTAAAATATAACAAAATTTTGGAGTAACATCAAAATAGCATTAACAATAAAGAGTGATGACATTCATGAAATAAATACAAGGATTAAGATAATAGTCTAAAGGAGCAGGTACAGGAAGAAAGCACACTGGCTTCGGCAAGCATCAATAAATCGATTAATTAACAAAAAAATACTTAGCTTCTGAACAACTAAAGCAGCCAAAAGAACTGAAAATGTTTGTATACACAATACTCATTCGTCATAAATAAAAATACTCAACAAAACATCATTTAGGCATGTAACATACCATCAAAATCAATAATAAACCATTAAAAATTGTTCATAAAGCAACAGAGAAGCAGATAAATAAATTTAGGCAGCAGAAAAACCAACATGGATATAGAAGCAAACAATACTAAAACCAATACTTGTAAATAGCTAGAAACAAAGATGACAGAAAGGAACAAAATTGCACAGCCTTGGTTGCAACTTGCAACATACAACAAGAAATGACACAAGTGAACATGAATAGCTCCATTTGAGCTCCAATTTCAAATGGCAAAAGAAAGCATACAAACCCTTATCAGGGGTTCAAAAAATCTGACCTTTAAAATAACTTCTCATGGAGCACTAAGCATGCAAAAACCCCCAAAACAATAGAAAATCTAAAGAAATCAAAGCACAAGTATTGTAAACAGCTACATCAATCTCAGCTTACAAGCAAACAATTCCAAAAAAAAAAAAAACAAATTTCTAGTACCCTTTTCTCATAATAGCCAAACAGAAACCAAGGAAACAACAGAAACAAGAAAAAAACGAAAATGACCCAAAATGCACAAGAACGGCGATGAAAGAACAAAACCCAGAAAAGCAAACATCCGACAAAAGACGCACAGATCGGGTGATGAAGCCATTAGAGGCATTTACAGAAGCCACATTACGTCCATGCATGAAAAGAAAGAGATCAAGAAAGAGAAGACAAGTTGGGCAAATTACGCACCGTTAGGTCCGATCTGTGAAGGAAATGGGAGGGAGAGAGGTCCTTTATCGAGCTGGGTTTTGTCTGTACACTCTGTTACTGCTCATGTGTGTGTTGATTTATATATGCAACTGGAGCTGTCGGTTTTGACGGCGTTTCTTGACGGCGTTCTGGGATTGGATTTGTAGGTGGGTTTGGTCATACAAATGGTTTGGGGCTTTTGTTATATTAAATGGCTAATTGTGTTGCGTATCGGTGGTTGCTAATTACAAGTACAACAACAATTATTCCGTTTGTCGATATGTTTAGTTTTTAAATTGCTCGTTAACTTTTTTAAATAAAAGATTTAGTGATGCTCGGAGATAGAATCTTTGTATACCATTACCGACCTTCAATTTATTTCCAATTTTATATTACTACAATCAAATTAGAAATAACTTATAAAACTATGAGGTCAAAGATCCTAAGCCAAGAATTATCTGGTTTAGGTTAAGCCACCAATGAGATTATGGCATCTCATTAGAAATATTGGATCTGGCTTAATCGCTCCGCTCCCACCAATTCATTTAGGTAGGTATGAGTGAAATTAAATGATGTGTCATCACCTCATTGGCTTCGCTTAGGCTAAGCCAAATATTTGTTGGCTTAGATTCCTTATTCTCTAAAACTATACCTATTTATAAGTTTCATATTGTTGTAGAAGATAAAAGTTTCAATATGATATCTGAACTTTTGTGTTTCGACCTAATTTGGTTTATGATATTTTTAACTCAGAATTGTCTTTGAACTTTTGTTGCTCAACTCAATTGGTGCATGAATTTTTCTTAACTTCTAATAGTCTCTGAACTTTCAAATATTGACTCAATCTTATTCTTGAACTTTTGATATAAGCTCTAAGGGTAATGATTATTTTGCGTCAATATTTAAAATATTTCCCAAGGGCAGTGGCGCAGTTGGCAACACATGCTGCATGAGTGGAAAGAGCGCTTGCGTTCGATCCCCGCTCAACACACTCATAGGAAGAGGTGAATGATTTAACTGTGAACAAACCTCGAATGAGGATTAGTCTGAGTGTGATAAAACAGTTTAAAGGTGTCAATCACGAATGTGCAAGCCCGCTTAGGAACCTTATGGTATAAACCAAAAATTTAGGACCCAAATTGGGTTTAAACACAAAAATTTGTAAGCTAAAATGGGTCAAAACACGATTGTTTGTATACTATTTTGAATTAAAAAAATTATGAAACAAAATGGGTCAAAAACAAGAAACTTTAGGGACCGATTTAGATCTTTTTCTTTGTGAAATTCAAATGGTAAGAAAAGTTTGTCTATTTGGAAAAAACAAAAGGTGAAAGAAAAAAACACTGTAAAGACAGAAGGTAGGTGAAGGTGGAGTTCAAATTTAGGCGCAAAAGGATTTTGAATTGATAAGGATTGCAATTGGATTTTTAAAATAATAATTATAAAAAAGTGAGTAGTTGATTTAATTTTTTTAGAAGTATATATATAGAATGTGGACAAAAAATGGGTGGTGGTGGTTGTTGTTGAAACTTGAAACCCTTGTTACACTATTATGGAAACCCCAGCTTTTGCTTTATTTTTTATAAAGCAACATCAAAATGGGAATCTTCTTCACCTTTTCTTCAAAAATCAAAACATTTTGGTAGTAATTGCCAAAAGGAGGACACAATTAACCTGCCTAATTATTTGTAATGGAATCATCCCAAATATGGATTTCTTCAAATTTTCCAATTTCAGCTACTTGGTAATTTGTGACATTTCTTGCTCTTTTTCTTTATTTCTCTATATTTACTGTAAAATAAAACCATTTTCTTACTGTGTGTTTACTTACTCCAATTGTCACCAGCAATTAGCAATCATCAAAAGCAACACTTTTATGTGTTAAAAAGACTGGGAATATCATGTAGCTCAAAACTAAAACTAAAACCAAATGATTAGTGCATGTACGTACATGCATGTATATTGCATGCAGTGGCGGGTATAGAGTTTGATGTCAATGGGTGCACTATATATATATGTGTGTGTGTCTTGTGTGTGAGATATAAATGTTGTCCAACTTTTTTCTATTGAGCATTTTTTTTATGGAGAATGTAACTCCATTAATTAAAGCAGCTAGTACATACCGTAATGAAAAATAAACAAAATCTAAATCTAAGCAAAGTAAAGCAACTAAAAACAAAAACAGAAATAAGCCATAACCATCTCACAGAACCAAAAACCACGTAGCCAAACATAGCCAAGACGTCATAATCACTAAAACCAGAGGTACTAGGAAAACCCTCCCCTTCGGTTTGACTGATGTCCGCAAGCATCCACCCTGAAAACTCTCCCTTAACTTGTTGGACCAGTGACCTTCTTATCCGAACTAACCGCGA
>JAYMTF010006246.1:0-10491 GCA_036897485.1 Pelargonium nanum
AAACAACAATAACAACAACCAACCATTTCACAAACTAAGTTAGGGTAGACTACACAATCCTTCAACAAAACTCATTGGGATCTTTTACTCATATTCTTCTCTTCCTATCTATGTTGCCTAATATTTTCTCTTCCGTCAAGACATACATTATCATGTCGTATTTAGGTCTACACCTACCATTTTTACTTTCTCCTAACTAAATTTCACCCTTCACCCCTTTCTCTACGGGTCACTAACCTCGCTATGTTGCACATGCCCAAACTTCCTCAGATCATTTTCCCTCATCTATAATCAATTGAAACTATTCCAACTCTTGCTCCAATCCTTTTTATAAATGTTACATCTTATGATGTTACCAGCGTGTAATATTAGGTTATTTCCATTATCTGTCAAAATCAAGTTACAACTTTCCACTATGTGATGCAGGCTTCCTCCTAGATTCTAAAACTTAAAGAACGAACTGATCACCAACAGAATTTCTGCTGAACATTTGCAACTGCTCACGGTCATGATAGTGGAGATACAGGGCCACTAAATAAGCATATACTCAATTTCAAAAAAATAATAATAAAACAAGCATATACTCAAGTTATCGGAATTCTTAAGATAAGCATAAATCTTTTCACGAACTAATCAGCCAAGTCCATTCCAAATCATCTTTAAACTTCATTGAAAAAACTGGTCCCCAAAGTTCAACTTCATGCAATTTTCCTTTATATGAAAACCAGCAGGCAACGATACCGTCTAAGAGTGGAAGCAATGCAAATTCACTTCAATGACACAAGGGATTGTTTTAGGGCTGACGACAACAATTTGCAACGAATTCACCGAGACAGCATATTGTTAGATCTCTATATATGAAACATGACTAATTACAAAATATGATTAATGTATTAATTTGCCTAACTATAAACATTTTAAGAGTATCATCAATCAATAAGAAATTGCAATTATCTATATGCATACATAAAGCTCTTTGCAAGAAGGTAAATAAAATTAGATTAAAGGCCAGAGTCTAGTACCTGACAAACCCATTGTTGTCAAGGTCTGCGGCCATAAATTGAGCAATGGTCATATCCTGACCAAGCACCCATTTCGCCATTCTTCTATTCCTCCTATCCACTCTTGCCTCAGCCAAATACAGGAATGCTCGGGCAACAGTAAGAGTCGACACAAGCAACCAAATTGAAGCGAAAATCCGACCCTCCAAAGACTTGAATGCCTGATCACCGTAGCCAACGGTGGTAACAGACATAACAGACAGATACAAGGAATCCAACCAATCTAAATGTTCAACAAAATGCATAACACCGACACCAATTCCGATACAAAGAACCACAACCCCCAATGCCAATGCCACTTTCATTCGAATCCTCATCCTCCCCTTCTTGACATCAATGATATACCGACCCGCCGAGTCCTTATGCCAACCACCATTAACTGTCCTCAACAAATAATTCTCCTGCAAATCAAGCACATAACTAACCATCCCACTAAGCAAAATGTCAATAAACCCGAACCCAACCAACACAAACATTACAGCAAACAGCTTGGTGGAGGCAGTGTTGGGGGTGATATCACCATACCCAATTGTGCACATTGTCACAATACAAAAATACAAAGCATCCACCACCGGATGGGTCTCGGTGGCAGTGAAATCTTCACGATTGAACCAATAAATCACCACCCCTAAAGCCAAATACATGATGAGCAAAACAACAGCTTGGCTCACAATCGATTGGGTGGCGTGCTTGGGCCGCGGCGGACCGTGGTGGTTGTTGGCGGTTTCCGGGACGCTGATCGCCGGAGCAGTCCTGGACCGGTACAGAGGGGTCTTGGGTCGAAATCTGAAATTGGGGTCAATAAAAAGAGAATGCTGTTTCTGCAACTGGGTCAGCTGCGACAGCTGCGACGACTGCTCCGGACCGAGCTGTTCGAGGAACGAGGAGGAGGAAGCGACCGGCGGCGGGAGATTCAAGGCCTCGACGAGCGGCGAGGGGTTGCGAGGCGACGAGGAAGGGCCGAAGATGAGCCGGTCCTTGAGCGCCGACGGGGTTAACGGGACCGAAACGGCGTCGTCCTCCGGGAGCGAGAAGAGATTCGAGAGCGGAGAAAGCTTCGGCCTTGGGCTCGCGTACGGCAAAAGAGGCTCTTTCTCCATCTGGGTTCGCCGGAAAAGTGGAACCGGAAAAAGGGTCGGCCCGAAATCGGCGAGAAAATGATGGGTTGGGTCGAAATCAATGGGAGAGGTGGTGAAGAAGGAGGAGAGGAAGAGGATGGGTCATGGTGATGAGGATTAGAAATTGAGAATAATGGGAAGAGTTTGATTTGGTCATTAGTTGTTGAGAGATGGAGCAAGTAAAGCGCAGGAGAGAGAAGAGAGAGAGGATAAAAACAGACAGAGCCATGATTGATGAGGATGATGGTGATGGAGGTACTTTTGGGATGGTACAGAGTATATTTGGCATCTTTAGGAAAAGAAGGTTTTGGTTCATTTTGGCTACACTTTGGTTTATTTGCATATCCAAAACCAAGAGTCTACCAATTGAGAAAAATTGAATTCATTCTTTTTCGTGTCATACTTCACGTGAATAGTGAATACCTTAAGTTATACACATTTATTTTGTGACTTCAGTTAACTTTTCAAGTCAACTAAATTTTTATACTAAAAAAAATTGTTATAAGCCGGATTCGATTTCCGCTCAACACATTCATGAGTAGAGATGAGAATTTTAACATGTGACCAAACATCAAATGAAGATTAGTCTAGTATGGTTAAACGACTTAAAAGTACTAACAACAAATTTGTGGGCCCACTTAATAATATTAAACCCCCCAAAAAATAGTTATAAGAAATTCAGTAATTTCTTGAAATTGAACCGTTGAGTAGATTTTTATCATGACTCTTGACTTATGGGCAATTTTTGGTAGATTGAGTGGGCGAGGAATACATGAAGGACGTGATGGTTAGATATTTTTTTGTTGTCTCGAGATGTTCAGACTCGGATTTGATATGCACTGTGCTTCCAAAAGATATTGCGAAAGCTCACTTTCTAGATAAGACAAAATCATATGTTGCCAGATTTGAAATGTTGTGTATTCAATAAATCAACTTACAATATCCTTCTTGGATTGGATGATAGTTTAGATAATCAATGGAACAAGATTTGGGAGTTGGTCGAACACTCAAAGTGGAGTCTCAGTTATTCACTTTGGCTTGCTCAACGGATCAGCTTCTATCCGAGTAACTTCGAGCTTAGTGTGATATTTCATTTTCATCTATTTGTGAGTAGTGTTTCTCGATTGTGGAAAATGATTTTCATTTCCTCATGAATTGCAAGATTACTCAGCATGTTTGGAATGTTTTGGTACCAAATTATGTGCATGATCAATTATATGCCTGGAATATGGGGGGAAATGCATTGATAATAATATTGTTAGTTAAGATGTGCAAGTGGGAAATTGTCATCGAAGACTATTATTTGGAGCTTTGATGTGACTTTCATGAAGGTTGAGATATGGTAGGATCCTCCAATTGGAATACTTACTATGTTACTTGCCATTGTCAAGGAATCTCGGTACACTGCTAAGATGATAAAATTAAAGTTGGAAAGTGTCACGAAAAACATTTGGAAGACTATTTAATGAGAAATGCCCCATTAGGGTGGATAAAGCTCAATTTTGACAATGAGTTGAAGGTAAAGCTCGGGAACACATCAATTGAGGGTGTGAATTGAGATCAAGATCATAAACATTTGTTAGTGGGGTTCTCTAGGAATGTGGGTTGTTGCTCCATTGTTATGGTCGAGTTAGAGACTCTACGTATTGGTGTTTCAAAGGCTTTGGTCCATGGTTTGAAATGCGTTGATGTAACAATGACGCGTCATTCACGTTTAAAACCATTTCAATTGTTGGAAAGGGTATATGAGATTATGAGGTTATTGTGGAAAAATTTGTGATCTCTTATCTCGTAAATGGTAAATGGAAAATGGATATTAATTATGTTTACCAAAAAAGTAAAAGATTGGTTGAATGGTTTGCTAAATTGAGTCATCGGGTACAAACTCATATATTTATTTACAAGTTGATAGTGTCAGAGGTGGTGAGGTTCGTTTTAGATTATAGTGGGATATTCCATCCCTTGTTTGGCCGTCTTTTTCATCATGCTTTACTTCCAGACTTTTCAACCCACAGGAGCTCTTGTAGGAGCTTTTTCCGCAGGAGGTGGGAGGCTCTTGTGAGAATTATTGTATCTCATGTGATAGATATTCACCTCAAAATACCTTCAAACCTAGAGAGTGAAAGGAGAAGAGTTGCAAAGATAGATTGCTACAGAGAGAATGTGAGTTGCAAAGAAAGGGAGAGTTGTAGGGAGATGAGAGTTGCAAAGAGAGAGAGAGAGAGAGAGAGAATGCAATGGGTTGTTTATGTTAATTATTCAAATATACAGTGTGAGGTTGAACTTAGAATAAAGATAGACATGTTGTTTAGTGTATGCGGTTGACCTATAGTATATGGGTCGACCACATAGTTAGATATTCATGAATTTTCACTTATGTTGTCGGTCGATCAAGTTGAGCCAAAGGTATACCTTGATTTTCTTATTATAGGTCGATCTTAGTAATTCATGGGTTGACAATGAGCATGAAGATTCATACTGATACCACTAATACCATATTGGAATACATCTATAAACACTCAGATAAAATTGATGAGTCAATATTTTGCGTAAGACAGTAATATGCTCACAACATGTCAAATAAAAATGCAACTAAGTATCTCAAAATTACATAATAATTTGTCATAGATAAAAAAAAAGAAAGTTAATTCAAAGTTCATAATCTTAAACGGGTCTTTTGGTAGATTGAAAATAGCACTCTTACTTTCAGAGAATTTTACCAAACAATCTCATAATCCAAAATTCAGTTTCAACCTCATTCTTAATATTAGTTTACCAAACACAACTTTTATTCTATACAAATATTTTACCTCATTTCAACTACCTCTACAAACATTTTACCTCTCTAGACAATTGAAATAGACAACCCAAACAAACCCTTAGTGTGTTAAGGTTGGGTTGCCAAAAATGGGTATCCATAACTATGGGTGCTAAACGAGGTGCAATGTTATACTAAACAAATTACGACGAGACCATTCATTTTAGAGTTGAAGTATGTCAATAGCTACAACGAGAGGTTGTTTACAGAGATCACTTGTATTTAGAGTCGAGTCTAAGCCTTATAAGTTGATAAATTCAATTAGGGGTAATTACAAAAGTACCCCCTGTCTTGACACCTTCTGCACTTGGCACCCCTATTCTTTTTTTGCAACGGTATAGACCTCCAAATCTTTTTTTTCGTCCCATCCGCCAGTTAAAACTAACGGAAAATCCAAATTTATGTATCACTTGACGTGCACGTGATCTAAGTTTTTTTTGTAAATGGCGGAAATACTCTTATTAGTCTTTGGAAAAATAACAGAAGGACCCCTAACTTTGACACCTCCCACACTAGGCACTCTTGATTTTTTTTATGGTCGAGTTTTTGAAGATGTTAGCATGTTCTTTAACAATTTTTGTCGAAAACTTCAAACATTCGCTGGAAAATTCAAATTTTCAAATTCGCTAAATTACAAAGGAAATCCATACATATCCAGAAAAAGCTACAGCAAAAAGATTGAATAAAGCCATTCACTGCGTTAGGAGACAGTTGAGCATGTGTCTTTAATTTGTCACTCACTAAATAAAATATTGATCAAAGAGGGCATGAACCTACAGTTTTTCTATGTCTTATTTGTTTCAATTTCGATCCTACTTCCATGAATTAAGTATTTTTTTTGAAATCCAAATTTTTCAGATTTAATTTGGGTTAATTCGTTGATTCATTTAATTAATTTATGAATGTACATATATCAAAAATAAACCGAGTTTAAGAATAACATCAAATACATCACCAAAATTTTAGATTCAATTCGTCAAAATTCATATTCACCAAAAATTCAGATCTAGTCACATCGAGGCTAGATCTTGAAGATGAGATGGGTTGAAGCCGTTGTCTTTCGTTAGTTGTTGAAAAAGAGAATTAGATATGAGTTTGTGAGAGAGATGATATGAGTTTGGTGTGGATTTGTGAGCGAGATTGAAGAGATGAAGTTGAAAGAGAGAAGATGAAGAAGATGAGTTTATGACTAAAAAAAATGAGTCAATGCCCTACCTAGCGGCGCTGCCGTCGGAGACGACAGAGCAGGTGATGTCGGCTCCTCCTCCATGAATAGGTTCCTTTTGGAGGTTGAAGATGAGGGTATTTTTGTCTCTTAATACCTAAAGTTAGTTTTAATTGACGAAAGGGACAAATGAAAGATAGGGGGTCCTACAGTTACAATAGAGGTAACTAGTGCAAAATGTGTTAAGAACATGAGATTCTTTTGTAATTACCCCATTTAATTATTATGAATTGCACCACTAAAATGTTTAACCATAAAAAGAGAAGAAAAAAAAAAAATGCAGGGTAAGAAGTGCAAATAGAAGGAATGTTTGGGTGGAATACCTAAATAACCCTACACACATCTGATCTAGTCCAGCCTCCACTCTGCGTCCTGAAAACGCTGAAGAAGCTTTTTGTTCCGAGAGCATCCAAAACAAGGTCACCTGTGAAGACGAAGTGGCTTTTTGTTCTTTGGAGGAGGAGATCGCAGTTCCGAGCTTAACCATCTCCCGAATCAATGGTTCTTATTCTTTATCAATTCCTCTTTCATTTTACTTTATTGCAATTTCTCTGCTTCCAAACAGAGGCATTAGGGTTTTGTTTTTGCCGAATAATTTCTTTCCGATTTAACTTATTTTTCAGTAGCAGGTTATTTGTTGTAACCTGAATTCTTCTTTTGTATCGGATTGCTCGATAGATTCAAATGAACTGTAATTAATTTGTTTTCCGATTATTCAAAATTTTCTAAGCGGAATTTAAGATATGGGTTTAAGAGAGATATTATTGTTGTTTGGTTGGTTGATAGCAAAATTGAAAATTTGTGAGACATTCTCTGTGTTTCTTTTGAGACAATTATGTGAGTATTTTAGTCCTTCTGGAAGAATTGATGAACCCGGTAAAGTTGTTAAAGTCATGGTATATAACAAATTATGTAACTTGGAGCATTTCTGGACTTGGGGTGTAATTCAGAATTTGGTTTTATAAGTTATAAGGGAAAGGTCAACTAATGTGAACTGAAACATGAGTTTCTTCGGACTTGTATTGATGTGTGGCTGTGTCTTTTCTTAAAACGTCATTTGTACATGAATAATTATTTTGAGGCAAAGAGGGTAGTATGATACAATTTATACAGGGGAAGAGTGTTTGTTAGGAATATATTATTTTGGGACAAAGTGAGTAGTGTGATACAATTTATATATAGGGGAAGAGTGCTTGTTTGGAATATATATATTGAGAGGGTCTCTTCTCTGCCCACTTTTTTTTTTTTCATTTTTTGTGAGATCTTTTATTTGGTTGGCTGATGTAATTTGTTCTTAATATGGATATTTGGTTGATGTTATCAGATGTCTATTTAATGAAGTTCTTGAGCACGATGTATTGTTGATATTTTGGATGAATTTATTTTTGGGGTGTAACTTTCCGTCTTTTTTTTTTTTTGTTTATGTTATTTAGGCTGATCCTGAATTGGAAGCAATCAGACAAAGAAGAATGCAGGAGCTTATGGCTCAACATGGCGGAGTAAGGAAACATCTCTTTGAATTATATACTTATCTCTAACTAATCATTTGTTCCACATCGCTAATTTGGACTTACTGATCTATAGGGAAGTCAGCCCAGCAATGAACAGAAGACAGCCCAAGAAGATGCCAAGAGGTTGGTTTATTTACGTAGTATTATGTTTATCTAGTTTTGCTTCACATGCATACTTATCTTGCAACAAGATTCTGGACTTTAATTAAAATTCATTAATCTGATTTAGCAAAATAAATGATATAGGGAGGCAGATGAACGAAGGCAAATGATGCTAAGTCAGATTCTTTCTAGTGAAGCGCGAGAAAGAAGTAAGTTTTTATATCATTTTCATCTGGAGTCATCTATTTCACTTTTCAGGATTATATTTGTTTTTTTTTTTTGAATAAGATTATATTTGCTTTAATACAATAGTGTTTGAGCTTGTCCAGAGAAGTCTGCTTAGTTGGTGCATGGTTGAAATGGCATCTTATTCTGTTTGTGAATCACATTTTTTTTGCTTGGATTTTTAGTTTTTTTTTTTTTTTAAAAAAAAAAAAAATTGAGCTACACAACAGGGGGTAGCTCTCCCCTTTTAACCCGAACCCACGACCTCCTACATGGAGATGTGTGTCTTGACTATTGCGCCACCCCCTAGGGGGCGTTGGATTTTTAGTTATTGGTGGTTACTATGTAACATAATGCTGTGCCCTTTATTTATGATGTTGGGACCCTAATATCGTATAATACTACATTTTATGAATGGAAGCAATTGTCATATGAAGTATTGAAGTTTACTGGTAACTGTGGCATCTCATTAAAATTTATGTCCAATGACTGGAAGTTAAGAGTGCTAGTATTTTCTTTGATGATGCTTAATGGTTTTGTCTAAATTTGTGTTTGTAAAAGTTATAATTTGGTTATACTTAATCTTGCAAACATGTCTGAGGATGTTTTCATTTTGCAGTTACCTGTGCTTTTTTGTTTCGGGGTGGCTAAACTTAATGCTACTTAATGTTGTGGAATTTAGTTTAAGTTGTGTGTTTGTGGGGCAAAACTATGGGTTGGTTATGTTCTCTTTGCAGTTCAGAGATTTGAAGCATATTACATCACGTCATCAATTATGATATTTGTGTTTACATTCCATCTTCCTCTTCAAAATTCTTCCATAATCTTTCTTCTCACTCTACTACATTCAGTTGCTAGAATTGCATTGGTGAAACCCGAGAAGGCTAGGGGAGTTGAAGATGTTATTCTGAGAGCTGCTCAAATGGGTCAGATTGTAGAGAAGGTACAGTCTCCATGTTTGTCAAGTTTTGTTTCTTTATGACCTATCATTAAGAACCCGTGGAAGGTTCAGTCCAAACAAGAAAATAACCATGCTTAAAATATCGAAAATAGGTGTCTGAAGAGAGGCTCATATCACTGCTGGAACAGATCAACACTCAGACAACTAAACAAACAAAAGTGACGGTAAGATCCGCAAGTGTTATGCAACAATATATGCACACTTCATTGCTACATTATTACATTTTAATTCTTTTTTTGTATTTTCAGATCCAGAGGCGTCGCAGCGTACTTGAGGATGATGACTAAACCTTATTTAACACATGGTTTTCATGTGTTTTTCTTTTGAAGACACAAGGCTTTGTTTGGTTGTATATTTATGGGTGAGCAATTTTTACAACTCATGTGATTTGTGGACAGTGAATAGGTTTCCATATTATGTTGACATATGCTTTTAGTGAACAATTCAATGTATGTCTTGGCTTTGTCTCTTGGGTGGAGGTATTTGCAAAGTCATTGCTCTCATATTTAAAGTAGTTATTGCTAGTATGAAATTAAGATGGTGTTAAGTTTGAGTTTATGGGCAATTGATAGTAAAGATATGTAATTACCCCAAATTATTTCTCCATAGGATATTAATTTAGGTTGTGTTAAATGAGTCAAAACATAATTTGGGGGTGGAAGTATGTAGAAGAAATTTGTTCTCTCTCGTTCCAACGATATTCACCGCGCATGTAAATACAGTTTTAAAAGTTAACAATTAAACACGTATGTGGAAATGAGTGAAGAACTTTTATTGTGATTAAACTCGAGTATAATTAAACTTATGGTTAAATGAAAATTAACTTTCATCGGTTCTCTAAAGTTGATGGTTCTTGGATTGTTGCAGGAACAAGAATATCATCTCTCTGCCCAAACAAACAAACTAAGTATTGTTTTTTATTACAAACTTATCCTCATCAGTATGCCAAGTGGTACATAAATTAGCATGGTCCCCAAAACAAATTATTTGAAGGGTGATGAAATGGGTTTCCTAAAACAAATAATTACTTAGGTAGGTTGCTAAAACAAATAATTACTTAGGTAGGTTGCTAAAACAAATAATTACTTAGGTAGGTTGAGTCAAGTAGTTTAAACGCTTTGGATTTTCTTTGAGATTTTATATTTGAGTCTCCCTAATGACTGCTGATGGTATGACATGCTATTATATAGATCAAACTGATAAAAAAAAAAAAAAAACAAAAAAAAGCCATTAAGTCAACAAAAGTCAGTGATTAGTCAACCAAAAAACAACACCAGCTGAGCTGAGCAGTGAAGTGAAGAAGAACACACAGAGAGAGTGAGGTGAGCAAAAATGGATTTCACAATGTCACTGAACCTTGTCCTCCTCATAGCCATGGTCGCCACCAACATCCTCTCCCTCTACCACCTCTCCTCCACCACATGGTGGCCGCCAACATCCTCTCCCTCTACCACCAACGTCCCTGACTAC
>JAYMTF010006247.1:0-10489 GCA_036897485.1 Pelargonium nanum
GCTAATGTGGAAACAGGCGAAGCTAAACCTTTGTTTCAATCACCAGATATCTACCTCAATGCAGTTTTTGACAATTTTGTTTGGGTTAATAACTCTACTCTATTAGTTTGCACCATCCCCTCATCCCGTGGAGACCCACCTAAGAAACCTTTAGTTCCCTCTGGCCCCAAAATTCAGTCAAATGAACAGAAAAACATTGTTCAAGTCAGAACCTTCCAAGATTTGTTGAAGGATGAGTATGATGAACATTTATTCGAGTATTATGCTACCTCTCAACTTGTTTTGGCCTCTTTAGATGGAACAGTTAAGGATTTTGGCCCACCGGCTGTATATACATCAATGGACCCCTCCCCAGATGATAAGTACATTTTGATCAGTTCAATTCACCGACCATACTCTTTTATTGTCCCTTGTGGAAGATTTCCCAAGAAAATAGATGTGTGGACAACCGATGGAAGATTTGTCCGAGAACTTTGTGATTTGCCCCTTGCTGAGGACATTCCAATTGCATTTAGCAGTGTTCGAAAAGGCATGCGCTCAATCAATTGGAGGGCAGATAAGCCATCTACACTTTACTGGTAAACATTTGAGAAAACTTATGAGCTATAACAACTAAGAATCTAGATGTGGTTGTGTATTGTACATAATCGTCATACAAGGTTGTTCATTACATGAAATTATTTAACACCAGTTGATACTTATATGATCAGTTTGTCTCTTGGAAAAATTAAGGGGTGTATAAAATGGTAGGTAAAGACTAATATGTAGCTATTGTCTTCAACCTACTCAACTTTTTTCCGCTCAGCTTTTCCCAAATTCAAATGTAGCGGTTGTGTATTATTGATGTGATTTTTGAGCATGTGAGATGGCAACTTCTTATGACATGAAGCATTAGTGTTTAGGTGTGTGTAGAATATTAGTTGTCTATTTGACTATGTCTGCCTCTGCAGGGTAGAGACACAAGATGGAGGTGATGCTAAAGTGGAAGTTTCTCCACGTGATATAATCTATACACAGCCTGCTGATCCAGTTGAAGGTGAACAACCGACTGTCCTGCACAAACTTGACCTTCGCTATGGGTATGAACTTCAATGTTAGTCTGATTTTCTTTCATTCTCTGTTCTGCATATTTATCCTTAGAATATATAGATGACAAGTTTGCTTTGGGGAATCTAGACTGTTCAGCATATGTCTGATTGTCATGCCATACCTGTTCCATGGTTATGAAAATCCAGTCAAATGTTTCGTCAATTGATTTAATAAGCATTTAAGTACTTTTATGGTTACCATGACTATTGAAGCAGTGACTATGATATTTAGTAAAGTTAGATTATTTAGTCAACTTTTACTGATAAGATCTTGTTTTTTAAACCTGCCTTGATCTATAACCATGATTGTTGATTGATCCATGTGACTTTTTAAATCTAAATAGAGGGATTTCTTGGTGTGACGATTCACTGGCTCTAGTTTATGAATCTTGGTACAAGACAAGGCGGACTAGAACATGGGTAATTTCTCCTGGATCTGAAGACACCAGTCCTCGCATACTATTTGATAGGTCATCAGAAGATGTGTATTCCGATCCTGGCTCTCCTATGTTCCGGAGAACTACTTCTGGAACTTATGTGATCGCAAAGATAAAAAAAGAAAATAATGAAGGCACTTATGTTTTATTGAATGGAAGTGGTGCTACACCTGAAGGGAACATTCCTTTCCTAGATTTGTTTGACATGTAAGTTTTTCATACTGTCCTGTATCTTGTGGGTTCTTCCCCTCTCCTCCTTTTCCACTCTCTTCCTACTCAGTGGTGCCACTATAGTCTAAACTAATTTCTTTCAGAAACACAGGGAGCAAAGAACGAATATGGCAGAGTGACAAGGAAAAATACTATGAGAGAGTTGTTACTTTAATGTCAGATCAGAAGGAAGGAGATTTATACCTTAATCAGTTAAAAATATTAACTTCGAAAGAGTCCAAAACTGAGAATACTCAATACTACCTCCAGACCTGGCCTGATAAGAAAGCGTGTCAAATTACGAATTTTCCTCATCCATATCCGCAGCTGGCATCATTGCAAAAAGAAATGATCAGATACCAGAGAAAGGATGGAGTTCAATTGACTGCAACACTATACCTGCCACCAGGATATGATCCTTCAAAAGATGGACCTCTTCCATGTTTGGTGTGGTCTTATCCTGGAGAATTCAAAAGCAAAGAAGCTGCTGGGCAAGTTCGTGGTTCTCCTAATGAGTTCCCTGGCATAGGTTCCACATCTGCCCTTCTTTGGCTGGCTAGAAGGCAAGAATTATCCTAATTTAAGTTTAATGTAACTCTCTTTTGGTATATTTAGTCTGCTGTTTATTTATTTTTTCTCTATTATGTGGCTGGTTTTTTAACATGTTGAATCATATTATAACTGCTTTGGGTCCTGCAGATTTGCTATTTTATCTGGACCAACAATTCCAATAATTGGTGAGGGAAATGAGGAAGCAAATGATAGGTAACATGATACTCATACTACCCCAAGGAAGGATGTTATACCATTATTGTTTTGCGTTTATACTGAACCTATATACTTCTGGCTGTCCATCTCACTTATTTGAATAATCATTGGGTGTTTCAGAAGTTTGGAAATGTATCTAAGAATTAATTGATGTGCCCGTCGCATTAGACAGTTCTTATATTTTGCCAAATCTTTATCTGCATTGTTAACACGATATCTTGACCAGGTATGTGGAGCAATTGGTTGCAAGTGCAGAGGCTGCTGTGGAGGAAGTGATCCGACGAGGAGTATGCTTTTTCTTTCAACTCCATTCATTTTTTTAACTGAGTTATTGCTATGAAGTGTTGACTGGACCTTTCTGGTTCATATAAGGTGGCTCATCCTAACAAAATAGCTATTGGGGGACATTCTTATGGTGCATTCATGACTGCAAATCTCTTGGCCCACGCTCCTCACCTTTTCTCTTGTGGAATTGCTCGTTCTGGAGCTTATAATAGGACCCTTACACCTTTTGGTTTTCAGGTAGCTCACTAGTTAGAAGAAATGGTTTTTGAACATCTGGTTCTTCTGATCTTGTTATTTTTTCTTTCTACTCCCATGATAGCGCATCCTATGACCTTTTGATGGTCTATTGACTTCGTATGCTGATGCAGAATGAGGACAGAACTCTGTGGGAGGCCACTAATACTTATGTAGAGATGAGCCCTTTCATGTCAGCTAATAAAATTAAGAAACCTATCTTACTTATTCACGGAGAAGAAGACAACAATTCGGGAACACTGACTATGCAGGTGGAGATCTCAGCTTCTAGCTATTAGAAAACTTGTAGCTAACTCCTTTATCATATTCATAATGTTTGTTTTTATGGGCTATGCAGTCAGATCGATTCTTCAATGCACTGAAAGGTCACGGTGCTCTTTGTCGCCTGGTAATTCTTCCCTTTGAGAGCCATGGCTATGGTGCAAGGGAAAGCATCATGCACGTCCTTTGGGAAACTGATAGGTGGCTCCAGAAGTATTGTGTTTCCAACACTTCTGATGTAAATACCGAACTTGCCACATGCAAGGATGGTGTAAGCACAGGAGTTGTAGATACTGAAAGCAAAGCAGCAGCTGGAAGTGGTGGAGGTGGTGCAGAGCAGGCAGATGCTGAGCACAATGAATTTCCGGCTACACCAAGGTCCTTGTTATGGTAATCTTTACAAGCTTCACTTTCCCGCAGAATCTTTCTGCACAAAAATCAATTTTTGCCATATTCCTGCGACGTAGAATTCTAAATTTTCACTAACAATACCAATGTTTCCGGCAGATAACTCACATCCGCCACTGCTCCTTGTCTTGGCTCACTGTGTTATCCGACAAATATGCAGGTAATTTTTACTTTTCTGTGCATCACTGTACAGAATACGAGGACAAGCACAATGATTTTAATGTCGTTCTTATTCATGTTGGGCAACATTATATGCAGTAGATTTAATCACCCATGTTTGCTGCTGATGTAGAAGCTGGAGCTTCAATACTATGTGTAGCTATGGATATCATTACAGAACTGTATCTTCTCCAATGAGTCCGACCCAACATGGAATTTCCCGAAAATTTCCAGCTCTGCTTGTCAACGGATTTGTCACCCATTACTGAACAAAGCTTTGTGATAGCATTAGCGGGTCTTCGAATAAGTGAAACTAAATCTCATTAGCGGAACTGACTACTTATATTCTCGTATATTATGCATGGTTAAACTCGGTAAGTTTAAGGCAAGTCCACTGTATTATGAGTATAGACAATTCGATTTCAAATTAGCTATTGTTTGTCACTGATCGTTTGCCTAAAATAGAGTTGATATAGAGTTTCCAAACGGGTTGATTCGTGTTGGATATACAAACCTAAACCCGATGTGAAATAGTGAGTTTCTTGTGGAATGCTCATTGCAAGTTCGAATTGTGTGCTAGCTTTAGCTTTTGCTCATGTGAGAATCATCTAAATTGTTCGCGTGGTGTTTTTTTTTTTTTAAATGGACAATCATTCAAAAATGGACCACTCTCTGAGAAAAACATGATATTTTAAACTGTAAATTGTCCTATAATATTTATAAGAGAGTTTTAGCCACTAAAAAAATATCAGCTAAAATTATTTTTTCCCTTATTCATAATTCATTCCAACTTCTTGATGCTTTTGCATGATGGGTCATTCAAATGTGTTCTAAACAAAGCTTTTGTGAATGAGTTTTAATATAAGCTTCAAAATAATTCTTCCAAGTTCATAAATATTTTGATATAACTCCTAGTAGTGAGGCAAAGTTGTATAAGATGGCAAATTAAGAAAATATATATCCTACTCCATCGGTATCAAAATGAGTATTTATCGACTTTGTTATTTTCTAACAAGTGGTGAGACACATTAGAAATGACGAAAATATTGTGGGTAAACATGTGCGCTGCGCTTTTTTAGTTTTATTTGTTTAGGCCCGCAATCTGTATTGCCGAATATAGTTTGAAATTTGACTTTTTGTTTCAATTATGTCTTAAAATAGTACATTTACTATATTCTTTCAAATCAATCACCAGATTAGGGATCATTCTAAATAAATGAAAAATTAAACTCGGATTCCACAAGTTAATAACCTTCTTGAATGCATGCACATAATTATTTGCTTAATTCAAAATGTTACATGCCCCTACAAATACTACTGTTCAAGCTTCCAAATCTACACGTAAATAATTCAGACATGATTAAATTTACTCTGAGGGCCACTACACAAACCGATAGCCTTTTGCCATCTCAAATGAGCAGCCATGAGTTCAATGACCATATATGTATTTGAAACATACATGAAATTTGCTTAAACTAAACAGGACCAATAAGGTTATCCACATCTCAGAACAAAAAATTTATTCTTCAGCAATCCCATAGTAAACAAGTTCATATCCAATTCACGAGACAGATGAAGGTGGTACAAACTAACAATGATCAACATATTAAATCATGGCAAAAACTAGTTGCTCATTCTTCTACAACAACGCTGATCTCACCTTTGTTTAGCAGGTCATAAAATGACCTTATTTTCCTTTGCTCATTCCAATGGTGCATCTTCCAGAGCCCACCAGCAGCCACGCCAAGTGCAAGTCCAATACAGATTTCTTTGACAACGCTTGGTCCCTTTAAAGTGACATGAGCAATTCTATGGCCAGCCATTGTTTTTATGGTCGGAGGCCAGTAAGAACTGCAATGAAAAATCAAATCGTGACTTGAAGTTTAGTTCTCTTACTCCAAAAATTACACACACAAAAATAAATCACCTACTATCAGACAATTGAATTATGAAAACCATGTACTTACAACCATTTCCTTGCTTGTTTACAATATTTTACAAAAAAAATTGTCCCAATGAGCCGGGCACACAACAGAGGTTAGTTCTATCCTTTTCCCATAACCCTCCCCACCCAACAAGATTTGAACCCACAACCTCTACTAGAGAGGTGTGATGCTTGAACGTTGTCCCCTTGGGAACCCCTTAGTGCTGCATGAATCAACCCTATATCATTACTATAGCACACTGAACTTTAAAAATATTTTAAATGTTCTGCTACGATATCCCAAACTGACTTAACTCACTGAAGGTTTATATTCTTAGAGTTCCAAAACGCAAGTGCATATGCACACAGACAATAATAAGAGGAAAACGTCTAGCCGTACAAGAAATATATAACTATTCACAAACCCAACTAAGACTAAAGCTAGATGATCATACTAAAACTTCACACGGTACATAGAATTAAACAGCATTGGCCCAAAAAAACATGTACGAGAGCGGAATTACGGTATAGTAACAAAAAAACTAACTCATTGTTCATGTACATGACTAAAAACGATGACAAAATTAAACAAAGTTCTTATCAAGGAGGATATAGATGGACCAAGAGGTAAGCAATCTGCATCAGTATTTACCCTAACACAATGTGATCCTCAGGACACAGCCAAACAGGTTCTAAAGTTTTTAATATACAGAAACTTTCTAATTATTTCCACTTTCCACCATTTAATGGGAACCAAAACACAAAATTAGGGTTCATCCATGGCAACAATCAAAAGTACAATCAGCCCTAAGATCCATATTCAACCAAAAAGATCTAAAAACAGCGGATAGAACAGGAACTAGATAAAAAAAAATCATTTGGTGATATTATGAACCGAAAAATGAAGTCCAATATATCGGAATAACCGAAGAATCGGAAAGTGGAACATTAGGGTTTACCTGAGCGAAGCGATGAAGATTGGGAATCGTCGAACTGAGAGGTCCTGAGGCTGAGGCTTTGCTGGTCTTCCGCATTTTTTAAATGTTCACTTTGCTCTTGTTTGGGAAGTGGGGCCCACTTGTGTTGTTCCAAGGATTTGTTTGGCGTCGGGGTTAACTTATCCTGAGGTCAGGTTGGAGCAAGAATTGAGCGTGACGTTATACTTGCTTAGGATGGATTAAACCCGAATAGACTCTGTAAGTCTGGCCGGAGCCGTTACAGAAATTTGGGCTTCGCATAAATAAGGGCCCAATAACATGGGTTGACAAATAAATAAATAAATAAATATACTATTCCCCACTTTCTTTTTAAAAAAAAATGAAAAGTATACAATTATTTTGGGACAATGATATTTCAATAATATGTTAGTTAAGAGTATTTCTTAAGTTTTTTATTATTGATGTGCATGAATGACATGGGTCAAAGGAGCACATTGAGATGTGTTGTCGTTTTGTCCACATATTATACAATTGTCTTGAAAATGCTTTAAGATTGTTGTGCCGGAGCTTGAAATTTTTGCATATAGGTTCTTGGAGCTTGCATAAGAGTAACACACACCCTCACATGCAAGTCGGAAAAGAGAAAAAGACCAACGCTTGCGTGTGGATAAGCAGACTTAAGTAAGGAGGTAAGGCAAACGGGTCACCGGACTCCAACAAAGTCATCTCCATTACCATGTCAAACTTAACTCTAACTCAAAATATTAACTTGACAGGTGGATGACACAACTAATATATTCAAATTGTGGCCGACTGCATATTCTTTTTTAAGTGAGATATTATTTAACACTTTTATTCATGTGCAAACTGTATAAGAGAGATGAATTTAGATCTCACAAGAATAATCAGACATAAATCAATAGTATCACTTCACACTCTCACCGCGTGCAAGCTGAATAAGAGAACCAATTTTAGAAACCGGAGAACTATTTTTGCCATTAATCATTATTGAAATGAGTGTACATGAATATCAACTATTGATGTGCGCTATCTTCTTATGAGCTTCAATGAATCTTGATCATTACTGTTTTGGTTTTTGGGTGAGTTTTTTTTTTTTGAATATTTACTCTTAAAATAGAAAAGACATGACAAGAAAGATTAGTGTACATATGTTGGTGGATACCAAATCCTACACAATTGTATATTCATGCAATGAACTTGTCTTTGGGAATCAATTCAAAAACTCTACAGGAAAATTCCAAACAACCCATCAATACCAAAGCTAGTATATTTATATTGGAATCTCCAGGCCTCACTCCCAACACTCCACAAATACCCATTTCCTTGTCTTCACATATTCTTTTTTTTTTGCTAACTACACAGAGACACAGAGATGGCTCCAAGAATCTGCTCAGCCAAATCCTTGCTTTTTTTCTTCCTCGTCTCTGCGATTCCCATCGGCTACTTCATATCGCTGGAAATTGCCAATCCGGCCACTCATGTCTACCACTACCACGCCGGCGGCTGGTTCCGGGAGTGCGCCAAGTGGGACGATCTCGGCCGTCGATTTCTGATCTCGTTTATGGAAGGTGGTGTGGGCCAGATCTCGGTCCCCGACGACCACTCGCCGGCGGGCAATGTACTGGACGAAGTCGTGGTGGTCAAAGACGTTGACCTGGCCGGTAACAGCTCCATCGGAATGGTCATCGACCGGCCGAGGAATCGTCTCTTGGTGGTCAATGCCGATGTGTTGAGGAACCGGTACGGTTTTCTCGCGGCTTATGATTTGTCCACGTGGACTCGCCTGTTTCTCGTCCAACTCGGTGGGCCTGGTACGTCCGTTCTTCTTTTGGTGCAACAAGTTCTTGGTTCCAAGCTAATTTTCTTTTGAAGTATTTTTATTATTGTTATTTTTTTTTGTACAAACATCAAAACTCAAAAGGGTCAAATATAAAATGAAATGGAAGGCTAAGAAAATGAATTGAGTTAGTGTAGTGTTTTTAGTTAGGAGGTTGAAGTTTAATTTGAAACAACGAACCTAGATTAGGAATAGATCCACAAATTTTGAATAGAGATTTAAGGAATTATACCCCATTACACTTCATCACCTCGAATTAGAACTTATAAATTCACCATCAATCTCAAGTCGAAAAGTTTGATACATGAACTACAATTGGCTGTTCGTAATACTCGAAAGTTGTTTGTATAGACAAATTTTTAACAAAGAGTAGTCTAGAGCTATACAATTTCATTTCCATAATTTTATGAAAAGTAAATTTGTCATAAGAAAAGAAGGTGGCAAGGTAGTCCTAGTTCTTTTCAACTTCACAATGTTAACTCAAGCATCTCCATGTAATTTTTTAAAGTATTGTTTCGAGGCAGATTAGTAGTTTAAGATGTAAGAGTTTAGAATCCAATACGATGAATTTGTTGGGACGAGTTATTTCAATCAGGTGTGCAAACTGTTGAATAAACGAGGGTAAAGTAACTAATGTCATATGCATCACATGTCAATTGTTTATATTGCTGGAGATGAGAAATTCTTTGCGAATGATGTTGCAGTTGACGCGCAAGGCAATTCATACATCACTGATTGCATTGGTAACAAAATATAGAAAGTTGGAGTAGACGGGGAGTTGTTGTCAATCATCAGAAGCCCAATCTTTACACCAAAAGAGTGGTACAAAAATATGGTAGGCCTAAATGGGATCGTTTACCATCCGGATGGTTACTTGATTGTTATCCATACATTCTCTGGCAATTTGTTTAAGATTGACATTGCGAAAGGCCATGAAGTTAAGTTGATTCAAGTTCGTGGAGGATCTCTAAAACTTGGAGATGGTTTGGAGCTATTGTCTTCAACTAGGCTTGTAGTTGCAGGTAGTAACCCAACTGCAAGACTAGTGGAGAGCTCTGATGGGTGGGAATCGGCTTCAGTTGTCTCCAAGTTTTTCGGGCCTTTGCATCGAATTGGCACGGCGACGACTGTGAAGGATGGGAAGATTTATATTAGTCATATGATTGGTATGGGATACCCTAAGAACAAGCATGCTCTTGTTGAGGCTGTGTTCTCATCTTAAGAGATGGAGTGTGTGTAGACTGTGTTGTGTTGTTGTAGGATGTGATGTTGATTTGTGTAGCAAGTTTTTGTTTCTTGATGGATTTTCTGCAAATTTTGGATATGCTATTGATATGCAATTTCCTCATCGGATGGGTAGAAATTTGTTGATGTCAGAGTTACGACTTTTGTGTATCTAGATGAGCGAGTATTTGAATTTTAGTTTCTCTCAGTTCGTGCTTGAACCGTCTCCAGTAAAAGAAGAACGCACGTTAACTGAAGACTAGTGTGTTGTACTGCAATTCACTTCTAGTGTAAGAGTGAGTGAACTAGGCTCAACAAATTGTAACTGACTTGTGTTTGTACCTCAGCGCAATTGTTTTTGATAAGTGAAGAGCATTTAGGAGGCAGATATGTTAAATCTGAACATGTGTGATTCAAACAAGTCTTTGAACTAGGTTTTGAGTCGTTTGGTGGATAGTGTACCGAACCACGTGGACCAAGATCGAGTTCGATGTGTTGTGTACCAATTTAGGTCAAATTGGACCAAAATTCGGCTAATGCGGACCATTGGGATGAAGTGGCCCAACACAAAGTCAAAGGTCAATGTAGTGCATTTTCAATTTTGGAGGAGGATTCACACATGTATTTTCCCATGTATTTGGTATAACTAATGAAAATGTTTAGGATAAAAAATG
>JAYMTF010006248.1:0-10488 GCA_036897485.1 Pelargonium nanum
AAACAATAATATAATAACCTAAAAATAGAAACAGGACACTCATTTTGAGACAAAAAATTTAGACAAACTGAACACTCATTTTGGGACGGAGGGAGTATATAATATTGATAAGTGAGATAAATCTAAAAGACAAAACCATCAACATCATCTATGTTGTCATCTCCATCACTATTACTATCAATAGATTTGTAGTGTTATAGAGATCCTGTTTATCCCTTCAACTAACTTGTTGGACACCTTTATATAGGTGAAGTAACGCTAAACATTTTAATTTTTGAAAGCCACAAATAACTTATCACTTATCAGCTTTCAAAATTTCAATTTACAATACAAAAAATTAAATTTAGATTATAATTTGAAATTTGGAATCAGATTTGGTTTAAAAACATAGATATAAGGTTAGATGTTTAGTGAGGCGCGCCTCATGCGCCTCGCCTCAGCCAATTTGAGGCTCCATAGTGCGCCTCGCGCCTCAGTGGACTTTTTTTAAACACTGCATTTACATTTGAAAAGGCGGGGATAAATTTCAAAAGAGTATTTTCTCTCTCTACTTCTCCTTTTGGTGTCTTGAGAAGTAAGAAATTCTTACTTCTTGGAAGCTTCCTCACTTTACAAAAGTCACTCAAAAGCAAACAACATGCTACCTTTTCCTACCTACCATTTGCTTATGTGGCACCTTTCCAACTGATGTGCAAGCTATTTCTACTTTTGAGAAGTGTTACCAAACAAGGCCTAAAAAGTGGGCCAATAAATTTCACTTATTATGAACCCTCTTCATCTGCAAAGAAATCTACACGGTATGAAAGAGGACACCCTCCGGATTTCTTGAGGTTAGATGAACTTAATTGACACCTTAACAATTATAAGTTCATTTAGCAAAATTCTAATGATAACCAAACCAGCTCCACTTGACAATTTATTTTAGAACTGGTGTAATTCTCTACAAATCCCCATAAAATTTCTGTTGAGACAGTACATACTAGTAGTCTAGCACTGGTCCAATGCAGCATTAACATTTCAAATCAGCATTTGTATGACTTCACATGCCCATACGGGCTCAGGAAAACATGTGTGTTTCCACTTGGTATAACACTACATCTAATCATATCCAACTATGTAGTGCAATTAATCTCCCTAAAATGTGGAGTTAAATGCTTTCAATTGGTTGGTGATGAATACTGTACTATTATTTTTCCTTAAACCTTCCATATGGATTATGGAAAAAGCAATCTTTGACAATATTCTTAATCCAGGGCGTTAAACTTTACTTCGATCCAGAAGCCTAAGCTAATAAAGACCCAACTACTATATCAAGTGGTCATTAGCTTCACATATTTTCAGTGAGAGATACTCTACTACTCCCTCACACATGTAGGTCAGACAACACATCGGGCCTTGCCCATGGATCAAGAATTAACAAGGAGGCAACACAAATGGACTGTAGGGGCCAAAGACCAAATCAGCTCTCATACCATGTTAAACTTTTTCTCCAACCAAAAAGCCTAAGCTAATAGACGGATGACCCAAGTAGTACATCAAGACAATAAGTGGTCATTAACTTCACATTCTCTCAATGTGGGGTACTTCAACAAAGGGAATGCATTAACTAAGAACTAATTTTAGAATTGATCTAGGAAAACCAAACAAATGAAAACACAACTCTAATATGCATCTAGATCTCACCCAGCAGCTTTAGGGAGATATGACAAGCAACTGTTCCCAAAAAAATACTAAACATGTAACAGCTAATGGGTTAACAAGTAATGAGTACCAGGGTATTGAACCAGTGCTTGTGTTCCACCATTCTTCTCAAATATGGCAATTTTCTGGACAGTACCAAATGCAGAGAATACCTATAACACATAAACAGGCATCATCATATGAGTTTAATCAAGAAATTGATTAGTAATTCATGTGAGGATGAATACATAGAGTTCCGCACCGTATGAAGTACATCAACCGTGACAGCATACTGCATATTCTCAATTGAAGCAAGAAGCACATTGCTCTCAGGTTCTTTCTTCTTCCCATCAGGACCGACAACAGGCTGGAGGCGACTGCTTGTTAGTGCACACTCATAATACAAAAGATAGAGGAGGCTAAAATGAAGAAAATTACCTGCATAAGTCCATCAATTGCAGTAGGATTCACAGGAAGGTATGGATTAGTGTAGTCCCTGCAGAAATATGCAAACGATTCCAAAAATTACAGGTCATTATGAAAGTGGAAATTTCAAAAACATAACCATGATATTGGTGACAATGGCCAGAAAGTAGCAAGTAATAAAAATTAAATAATATAAATCAACATTGACACTGAAATAATTATAAATGTAAACTTTTTTAGAAAAAGTGCTGTAAATTTGCTCTTGGGCACTGTATTTGGATAGAATGGTTGACAGAGAGAGATACAGTTACATAGACTTCCACTTGGTATGATAAAATCCAAATCACGAGAACTCGAGAAGTACTTTTACAGAATATTGCAGCAAAACAATAAGGCTCTCAAAGATAAAAAAATCTTGGCATGTAGAAGCAAGTGCTTCATACGGTGCATTTCAAAATTAAACAATACAACTCTCACTGCAACAAAAGTAGTAAAATCCACAACATTACCAAAAGCTAGAAAAAATTACTGAGCATCCGTGTTAACACACGTGTTCTGGCTACCATGCTTCACCAATCCATAGATGACAAAAAGCATAAACATCGATAGCAATACTTCATATACCAAAATCAAGAACAGACAAGAAGTGTGATAGAAACCCAGGCAATGGACATGATCAAACACAGAATAGGCAAAACACCATATTACTGGAACTACCCGTATACCTGCTCCTGTGAGACTGGAACTTGATATTCAAATCAGTGTGTGCTGAATATGAAATTCGCAAGTGGCATGAAGTAACATGCTCTGGAAGCAGGTACCTATTTTACAACCATTGCAGCACAAAGTTAGCACATCAACATTTATATTCCACCTCCCAACCTTCAGGAACCATTTATAATAAAAGAAGAGTGAGTAAAGCATTCATGCCTGGGTATGCTTCTTCCATCCAAAGCATTCCTTGCGGCAGATGCAGTATCAGCATCACTGAATTGGATTAAGGCCTGGCAAAAATATTCATTTGATAAAACTGTGAAGGGTATTGGAACATGAAAGGCGGAAACAATCTTTTTTTTTTTTTTGAAAGTTAAGGCGGAAACAATCTTGATAAATTTGAAGAGCAGCTTTCCTGCCTCACCTGAAAACCTGCAGCCTTTTCGAAAGTAGCAATTTTGTGCACAAAGCCAAAAGCAGAAAAGACCTGCAAGGAGTTCAAGTAGATATTGTCAAATCATATATATACCATATGAATGAATACAATCATACTGTTAGAAACCATCCCAGATGTTGATACAGTGGAACTGGTAAATAAATTTCCAGACATATAAGAAATGAGTGCAGAATGACACCTGTACATATATTCGTGAAGATAGACCTTAGAAAGGAGTATGACGTATAATATTTCCAAACTGCCTCCAACAAATGATATAATTAAGAGGCATCACCATCTGTGATTCAATCGATTTCAATCAAATTGACACATAATTTAAATCAGGGTGTTATTCTAAATAATAGACAAGACAAAAATCAAATTTGTTCCAATGCCAAGAGGATGACCCAGTGCTAAAGCATTATGTGAAGGTACCAAGATCCAGAAGTGGAATGAAATCGGAAGGAAATGAGAGTGTGGAGTAGCAATTATGAAGAGAAAAAAGTTATAGAAGCAATTTAAACAGTTGCTCACAAGAATCAAACCATACTAATGACACGTCAATACGATGTTAGCTCCAATTAAATAAAACACAAAGAAAATGTGTTTGACAATCTAAATGAGCCTTATTTTGCAATGATGCAAAGTGAAAGGACATTGTCCTGCTAATGTGGATAACAACAAGCAAAAAAATTAAATGGTAATTTTAGCCCTTTCCTTCTTTCTGGTAAGAATACTAACTGGGAGCTAATTACATGTTTTACAAGGCATTTAAAGGCTGGTGGTGAACAAAAGCCTTGGGACTTAAAAGGAAATGATTTTAAAAATCCGCAAGCCTATGCCAAGATGAGGTAATGATTCAGAAAACATCTTTCCAATCTAGCTAACATTATAAGAGGGGAAGATTTAAGCAACAGAATAAATAGAGGAAACTTGTGAGCAATTTTCATCATATTTGTCTTCTCAACGTTTTTCAAGATCCACAAAGACCTAATCAGCTATTTGTACATAGAGTAAACTATTTATATGATTATTTATCATATTTTACACTTGTAAAAAGGTAGACTCTTCTCAATGCTTATCTTGCATGGTTTGGCTACATCCACGCAACTTCAATTGTATTATTAACTGAAAAATGAAAATAACATTAATACATCCAAAATTATATCTCTCTCATCTTCAATACCATGTTCCACAATGAACTAGCCTATTCTTCATGTTAAACTTTATTCCAACCTAAAAGCCTAAGCTTATAGGCGGTCATTAACTCCATGTTCTTTCATAGTGTGATACTTCAACACTCCCTAACAAGTGCAGGCCAAACAACAAAATGAGTCATGCACATGTCATGGACAAAGAATTAACCAAACAGGCCACATAGTTTGAGACAAAGGCAACTATGATACCATATTAAACTTTAATCCAACTCAATAACTTAATATAATAGATGGATAGTAGGTGTAGGGCGTAACTAGGATATCAAGTAGATATTAACTACACACTCTTTCAACACTCCTTGCCAATAATTTTCAAAATTCGCACATCCTTGATAAACGAAAATATATATTTGGTTTCAGGCTTGTAGCTTCCATTCTAGTATCCAAGGGACATAAATTGTGTATCAATCATTTTGGTCACATGCGATAAAACAGGTAAGGATAAATGGCCTAAAGACACTTAACAAGTAAATTAAATGCCTCGAGATCCAAACAAGCTATAACGATAGCACCTGCGTGTCATATATTATATCACAAAGATTTCCAAAGTATGTCCGCTCGTTATTTTCCATCTTTATTTTGGTCTCCTCATCTACATCTTTCCAAGTTTTCATACCCTTGAATCATCAAAATATATGGATATATTTGGTTATAAGTTTGCAGCTTCCTTCTTAGGAGCCAAAGCACCTAAATTGTTTATTCAATCCTTTTTCCAAATTCGGTCCAGCTAAAAAAAAGCAAGAGCATGTAACCTTTTACCGAAAAAGTAAATATAGGATGACATGCAGCCAGAGGACACACTTACCAAGTGAATTACATCTATGCTCACATCCCCAGCTTCCACACCCTCTATGGTAACCAGCAAAACATTTCCAGGAACATCTCCGGGACTCTTGTTGTTGACAATTTCATGTCTATTTGAATACTGAATGTACACAGTTTTACCACGAACCTGAGCAGGCTCCGAAGACGAAGCATAATATGAAACCATAGAAATGGCCTGATTAAGGTCCGCCTGCAATGGAAATCACTGATTTTGTCAATATACATACATCACAAAGGTTTCAATTCTCACATCTGTAAGTTACAAACAATCTGAACCAATTCCCAACCGTGCAAATTTTCCTGAAAATATACAATACATCACCAATTTTCAAATCCAAATCCAATTTGTGATGCAGAAATCTCACTTTTCTAATAAAATATTCCGAAGACAACCATAAATTGGGCCAGAAATTGGAGAAACAAAAGGAAAAGGAGAAACTCACGAATTCGACGAAGGCCTGGTTGCGATTGGCACCGACATTGCACTTGGTGTTGACGATCTTACCGAAGGGCTTGCCGAGCTCGATGAGCTCTTCTTCGGTGCACTCCCAGGGAAGATTCCGGAGGTGGAGGACCTTTGATGGGGTCTGGGTGTACCGGAACTGGGGCTGGTTGGAGGATGACATCTAATCTGGCGCGGTGGCAAGAGCGAAGAATCGGAGGCTGAGCTGATTTCAGATTATGGAAGAGACTGGGATTAGGGTTTGGATGAAGGCTGGGAGAGAAGATTGGTGTTTGGTTGTGTAGAAAGTGCAGAGATTTTCCGGGAAAGTTTTGATGAGTTTTTTTAATTAGATATTTAAAGAAACAGTGAAGCAACAATGCATTGGATCTTATTAGAGTTGCAATTACAATTTTACCCTTAACAATATCTTCTATTTTTTATTTTTTCATTAGAGTCTCTAATTATTTTGATATTATTTGACACAATATTTCATTAGTTCTCCCATCTCATTATAGATGACCGTTCTTTTTAATATATGTTTTAAAATAAATGATTAAGGTTCGAAATGGTCCATGTACTTCTAAAGCGTTTGAGTTTAGTTTTTGATCTTTCAAGTAGTTCAATTTAGTTCAAAGTATAAGAGAATGGTTCAAATTAGTCTAAAGTAGTCCTGAAATCGTCTCAATTTAGTCCATTAAGTTAAATTGGCATGCGGAAACCGTCAAATATAACTGATGCCGTAAAAAATTATTATTTTATTATTAAACTGATGACGTGACATTATATATTAATAAATATATTTTAAAATATATTATGCTGAAATTACTAAAATACCCCTAACTTTTTTAAAAAAATTACACCTAAGCCCTCTTCTTCCCACGTCCATATCTTATTTTGTTTTTGTCGGCGTCGGCGGCGACCATCCCGTCGGAGGAGCAACGACCATCTTCTACATTGTGCCCTGCAGATCTTGACCATTTCCCATTTCCCAAATCTCTCAGATCTCAAAACACATGCATCAATGTCGAACCCTAAGGTCTTCGACGACACTCCGATCAGCAGATCGTGATGGAGCTCTACGCCGACGTCGTGCCCTGTACCGCCGAGAATTTACGCGCTCTCTGCACCGACGATAAAGGTGTTTGGTCGTTGTCTTCATCATCGAAAACGACACCGGAGGAGAGTTGATTTATGGCGCCAAGTTCATCGACGAGAACTTTGTGAGGAAGCACACCGGCCCCAGCATCTTGTCCATGGCCAACGTTGGTTCTGGCACCAATGAATGTAGTTCTTCATCTATACGGCCAAGACTGAATGGCGGCAAGCATGTCTTGTTTGGACACGTCGTGGAGGGGATGGGCGTTGTCATGGTGATCGAGAAGGTCGGATCATCGTCGTCTGGACGGTGTGACCATCGCCGGTTGTGGCCAAGTATGTTGAACAGTTGTGGCTCATTGGAGAATATGACCCAAAAGCAAAAGTGAAAAAAATGTGAAGGTTAATTTAGTAATTTTCTCATATTCTATTTTAAAATATATCTAGTATAATATTATTATTATTATTTAAACACCATGTCATCAATTTTATAATAAAAATATATTTTAACGACGTCAGTTAAAATTAACGGTTTTCGTCTGTCAATTTAACGGTATGGACTAAAATGTGACGGTATGTGGACTACTTTGGACTAATTTGAATCATTCACTTATGCTTTGAACTAAATCGAAACACTTTAAAGTTTAGGGACTAATTTGAAACTTTTTGGATAGTACAAGAACTATTTTGAACTTTATTCCTAAAACAAAAGTCTATTTTTTTTAATTTAATTAGATAGTTATGCATGAATTATTAACAATTTTTTTCAATATATTTATTACAATTAAGACATACGAGGGCATGTTTTGGATGAAGTGCGCATGTTTTCGAGGGTCAACGAAATACACTAGATTGTTGTTTGTCATCTTGTTCGTATGTAAATTAATTTTTCTTAAGTGTCATTCTCTAAGCTTCAATGTCACGCTGTTATATGTACGTCCAATGTCAATGAACGTCGGGCAAGGGTCTCTAGAATATGTGACCTGCACGAGCCAACACACCAAAGAATTGGAACCCTAAAAATGTTACTGAGACGTTGCCTCAGGCGTGAGAATAAAATCTTGACTAGAATATATGAAATCTCTAGAGAGCGTTTTAGAAAGATAAAACTAGAGAGAGAAAGTGAATTGAGAAAATGAGATCCTTATCCTCTTACCTTGAAGGGGTATTTATATTAATCTCAAACTTTTTTTACGTATCGACGTGCGCGAGATTGGCCGATAGTGAGGTGGGGCCTATTATGTGGTTTGGAGTTTTCATACGTCTCTCGTGCGACAAGGCGTACGAAGAAGCATTTACCGTGCAGGAGACCGTCATAGGATTTCAAGTCTTGTGAACTAGGTTATTGCTTCTCGGGCGTACGTGGGCACCAGACGAGTCTGATACCTTTTGTATGTTCCTTGTACGTTGAAATGTAAATCTAATTCCCTAAATATCTCTATACGCGAGATTTAGGTTTCAAGATTTATGAGATGTCATTATGATTGGAGCCAAAGCAGATGCGGCTGGTTGTATTTTGCTTCCCATCTCCCTTGGTGGAAGATGGATTGGGCACGTAAGATCTTAAGCGCGGTTAATGGATATGGTGTGCGCTCTTAGACACAGCACATGGTCGATTGAAATGGTAGGTTGGTTGGATGGCTGGCTTGAAAGTTTTGTCAACGTCGTTCGAGCCTTATTCGGCTTTTACCTTGATCTTTTTCGTCTTGGTCTTGGTGTAAGGGCATACATCGGGGATGTACAATGGACTTGGGCGTGTAGCGATGGACTTGACATGTGACGATGGACTTGTATATCTCCAACGGACTAGAACACTGTCATGGGACTTGACGTACGACGAAGGCCTTGAGTTTGGGTGGAGAACTTAGATGCCGTTGAAGCCTTTTGTGCTTGACTTGGAATCTCGTATGTGTTGAGGTTCTAGAAGGCCTTCAGTGTATCAAATCTTTTGGGGCTAAGCTCCAACAACAATTAGGGGAGCTGTGATTTGAGAGCAAGTTTGTGGATCCGTATTCCGGGAGCAAACTTGTCTCCAATCGAGTGCCTTAGGCACTCTTGGAGCAGGTCGTGGAGTGAGGTGACATGACGCTCGGGCACCACGCATTTTGCTTTCATTCTTTAAAAGAGCTTACGATTTTTTAGGTAGCATCAAAGAGTATAATATATATATATATATAATTATAAGTGACTCGTCCTTCTTCTTCTTTTTTTTTTTTTGAAACAAAGTGACTCATCCTTAATATCTCCAGGATGAAAAGTAACTAATTATTTTATAAGGTGAAGTAATATATTATGAAAACTATAAACTTAAAACTTTCTTAACAAGTTTTTAACAAGTTTTTGTATAAGCAAATGCTCAAAATTGATAATTTCTTAAAACTTTCTGAATTAATTTAGCTCATATTGACTTTGATTGATCATGTATTTGTTAATTTTGATTTATAATATAGTTCACTAAGGGGCTTTTTTAATAATGATTTAAGTGGCTTGTGTATAGTCTAGTTTTTTCCTTAAATATGATGATTTAAATTATTAATTTCACAAACATGTGATCTTCAAATTATTGTCGCAAAGAACAATGAAAATCCTATGGTGTCATCGAAGAGGAATGAGTCTTTGAAATATAGATGTAAAATAAGTTTTTTTTTTATCAATCTATACATAATATAAAAGTGGAACAAAAATGCATGTTTATAATGCGTATTAGAGCGCCACATCGTCAATATTTTAATTTTGGCACAAATTTTTATTAATTTATACAACTACCTCAATTTTAATTTTCGCACAAATTTTTATTTAATTATACAACTACCCAAATGTATTATAAGGAAAATAAATAATTATAACTAAAATTTAGAAAAATAATATGGTAAACCTGAAATCATACTTAAACCTTAATCTAGAATAAGGAATATAAAAATAAGAAAGTTAATTTTTACAAGTTATATTGGTACCATAAGTTAAATACACATGCAATCCTAAATAAGAGCTACAAATAGATGTTAATTTTGTGTTATTGTAAGATATATCAAGATGAACTCATCGTTATGTTTATCATTAAGTTTAGTTTGCATATTTTTATACGCAATTTATTATTACTAATTTATGTTTATATATGTCTTATTATGCATGAAAACGTGTTTATCATTAATTTTATTTTGTATCGGTTTTTTGTGTTTACTATTCTTATATGCAACTAGTTTTTTTACCCAGCATTGCTCGGGTTTTCGCCTTATTTAATTATCATATTATTGACTTTTGCGTCACTTGATTTAGTATTAAAATTTTCAAATGAATTTTAAACTCCAATTAATAAATATAACACTTCTCCACGTAATAGGTAGTTTTTCCAATTGATTCTTCAAACCTTCCATACAAATATTATACATTGAAATATATATGTTAGTTAACTTGTCATAAGAAAATTAATACAAATATCAGTAACATATAGTATAAATTCATCCAACTTAAATATAAATGATCAAGTATTTAGTTCTAAATGACATCAAACACAAAATTAGAGAATTGAAATTGTATTTTTGTCACTCAATTAGATTTTTAGTTGAAATGTGAAATTGACACTCATCACACAATGGGGATATATGCTTCTTTTTATAATCTAATATCTAATATCTAATATATATATATAT
>JAYMTF010006249.1:0-10488 GCA_036897485.1 Pelargonium nanum
ATATATATATTTACCAACTAATGATATTCATTAATTCAAATCAGTAGACAAAAGTAAGACTACAATTGGAGGACAATCTAAGGCGACCTAACAAACAAGACCAGACATAGAACACGAGGCTTCGAAGTCGAGTGAGCCACCCTATCCGCAGATCGACGAACAAGCGAAAATGACGCATTTTCCAAACCCCACCGACTTGCTACGAAACATACGTTACCAAGCTAACCAGTGGATCGCCTTCCTCTCCCCTCCCTTCGAACCCCACCAAAATCTGTTTCAATTCTTCTCCAACTCCTCACTAGCACCTGAGGAATTAACTATACACTCATGAGATACGTTGGTAGGGCATGAGCCACCGACTTAAGTAAAATCTCCTTCCCAGCCACGGAGAGAAACCGCTTGTTCCAATCTCCAATCTGGACCCATGCGTGATCTAATAGCTTTTCGAGAACCTGTACCTTTCTTCTCCCAATTAAGAGATTGAGCTTTGTAGGAGGAGGCGAAAAGGGCGGCGTGAATATTTTTAAATGATGCAAAAAATTTAGCAACAAAATGTGTATCGATACAGCTAAAGGAGAATTGGCTTTAAGCTTGAAAGCCTTCTTTTTGTTCCCCATATCATACAAAACGACTACACACCAGGGGTAATTCTCCCCTCTCAACACAAAATCTCACCCCACCCCATACCATTGGCATAAGATTCGAACTCGAAACTTTAATAAAAAATACAAAATGCTTAAATCGTTTGACCCAACGTGCATGCGTAAAAGAGGTTTAATATACACTTTCATTTTGGTCTTAGATTTATTTTATGTTTTGGGCCATAAGGTTTTCAAATGTGTTGGTCTAACTTGGGCCCCTAGTATCTGAAGCACCAGTGTGTAAGTCGAGGCCTCTCAATACTCAAAAGGTAAGCAAAAAAACAAGTACCAGGCCCCCGGGTTCGCTTACAAGCGACACTATTAACTATTAACCTCGGCGCCTCAGATAGCAAACAAGTCATGGCAGTCACTATTGGCTCAACCATTGGTGGGTAGGGGGAGAGAAGCTTGAAGAAGTTGTTGAGGCCTCTACAGAAGCAAGTAGAGGTAGACAAGAAAAGAAACCCAGGATGCTTTGTTGTGTCCTGCAGGCTTGGGATGGACACCTGGTCCAAAGGCCTGTATGGCACGTGCGCTATAATGCCCCTGAAGATCTATAAGAAATTGGGAATGGGGCAGCTCCAGCAAGCATCAAACAAGATAGAGTTGGCTGACGGTTCCATAGTGCAACCGAGTGATGTTGTGAGAGATGTTCTGGTTACGGTCGGGAAGTTCCTGTTTCCTGTTGACTTCGTAGTGATCGACTACGAGCCTAATCCAAGGCTTTACATAGTCTTCAGAAGGCTATTCTTGCCCACTTTCAAGGCTCGTATGTATCTTGAAGGTGATCAACTCGAACTGCGAGTTGGTGCCGAAAGTCTTTTCTACAAGATCTTGCCCTCCTATGGTGAAGACGAACATGATGACGAGCCAATTGAATTGGTTCATACTCGGGAAAATAGATTCAAGTAACATGTGAAACCGTGGTTTGTTGAAATGGTTCTTCTTGAAGGAAGGTTCTTTCGGTCCCTCTGTGGGGTCGTCCCGTCGAGAAAATGACGTTAAACAAATACATTGACTGGGAGGCAACCCAGGTGTTTTTGGTTCGAGAAATGATGTGAAGATGGAAGAAAATTTTGGAAAGTTGGAAAAGAAGCCTACGTCGCGGCGCTGACAAGTGAAATGCCACGGCGCTGAGGAATATAGGGAAATAAGGGTGCAGACCTCAGAGAGCTGACGCCGCGACGCCAACGCTCAATGCCGCGGCATTTCGTAACTCGAGTTACGCGTTGCCGCGGCGCTGCGCCCAGTTCCTCTTGAGGTCGACTTTTTAAATTGGGGTTTTTGCGGGGTTTTGTGTGAAAAAAGAGGAAACTCTCTGATTTTGACCTAGATTGTATAGGTTTCGAAAAAAAAACCTCCATTCACTCACAAGAGCTCACTCAAAACCTCTCAAACTTGTGCCCCTCCATTGAAGCTTCATCTCCAAATTTGCCTCCTCCATTGAAGACCTCTATTGAAACTTGAAGTGAAGCTTCTCCATCCTCTCCAATCAGGTGATTTCTATCATTTTCTCTCTTATTAGTTTGCTGATTAGATATTTTAGGTTGTTAATTGCTTGGTTACTTGGTTATTTGGTGGTGTTTGGTGATTATTGTTCATAACTTGGATTTGTGACTACTTCCTCATTGTTTCGACATGGTTAAAAGGGTGACTAGGATTGCTAGGGGTGGGTGAACCAAGTTCTCCAGCTCCTCCAATGATCCAATGTTTCTAGCTTCATCATTTTCCTCTTCGGAAGAGGAGAGTGACAAGGCGGTGTCTTCCCCGGAGGAAACCCAAGCAAGGCCTCTTCATGTGAGGAGGGTCCGAGAGGGAGTTCCCCTCAAGGAGTCGTTTCTCATGAAGAGCCAGCGGGTCAAGATGATGTCGAGGGGGATGGTAACCTCGAGGATCATGAGGTAGCTGCAGCACCGCTGCCAATGCCGGTCTATAGCACCAAAATATATGTGCTGGAACGTGCATTTCAGCATCATGAGAAACTCATCGCCCGGAAGGTAAAACTAATACTAGAGATGGGCTTCTCATGGACTGAGGGAAGATTCGCTTTGATTGAGTCCCGAATCGTTGCTATAGGATGGCAAGTCTTTGCTAGACACCCCGAAAGGCAAGGGTCCGTGGGGGTGGTACGAGAGTTTTATTCAAACTTTTTGCATAATATTAGCCAACCTCCCCCTGTCTGAGTTATGGTTAAAGGCTTGGCTTTTGATGTCATAGTCACTATCATTAACATAACACTCAGAGGATCGATCATTGGCCCCAACTCTTACTCATTCTATGCACTCTGAAATGCGGGGCATGGAATTTGAAAGAGTGGAGTGAGGTGCTTTGTGGGCCTACTGACAAGGTTACCCTGAATGTGGCGGAGTACCTAGGATCAAAAAGTGTGACCTCTGTTTCGAGGCCAAGGTTTGGGTGATGTTTGTGAACTCCTGGCTCTTCCCGAGTGGGAACTTGACCGAGATTTATGGTGATCGCCTTTTCTTATTGTTTTGTATCTCAACAAACCATAGAGTGCACCTAGGTCGTATTATTTTTGTAGGAATGAAGTGGGCTACCAAATTCGATAGGTTATGGTATCCCGCTCTCATTGACAGGTTGTGCATTGCAAAGGGTGTGGGGATAAGTGAGTATGAGGAGCCGATCATAGGCGCAGTATCCATTTCGCGCCGCGGGATCAACACGGTGGGCATGGGCTCAGGGGTCCGCTTGAGAGAGTTTGGAGATGCTGAGAAGATGAGAACCATGGAGGAGTTAGTCAGAAAGAGAGGTTGAGGAAGAAGTTGGAAGAGAAGAAGAGGAATCAAGAGGAGGTAAAGAAAAAGAAAGAAGAGAAAAAAGCATCAACCTCAAGGAGCAAGGATGTTCAGCTCCAAGAGGTGATGGAGGCCATCTACAGGCTGGAGGCCCGAGTTAAGCAGTTTTCCAACAAGGACAACGTGAGGAGACTTGAAGGCATACAGTTCAGAGAGCCTCGAAAGAGGAGGGCAGCGAGGAGTCGGGATGAGTGTTTCCACTCTCCCTCAGGTTTTGTACAGTAGTTAATTTTCAGTTTTTAGTTTTATTAGTTGCATTGGTAATTTGCATTTAGCATGTCAAATAGTTAGGATTGTATGAAACTTATAGTTTAATCATTGAGGGAAATGATTGGCTTTAAGTTTGGTGGGACATTTCATTGCATTGCATGTTTAATCTTATTTTTTATTTTTCACTCTTTTTGAAAAAAAAAATCACTTGCATTGTACGTTTCCTTTCATGTTGGTAGTTGTGGATATTATTAGGCATGCTGAAACTGTGCTCTGAGACCTGGATTATTCTGGTGATGTTCATGTTTTTCCTAATGATTATTTGTGGTGTTTTGATGATGACATGAATAGTAAAAAATCTAGGACTTGGTGAATGTGAATTTCATTGTTATAGCTTGTTGTATGGTTGTTCGAATGCACGTATACTTAGAATTAGGACTTTCTTAGTTGTAAATGTAGCAACATGTTTAGGGTAGATGTAGAAAGTGCCTATTTCTATAATTGAGTAAGTGTATTTTCGAGATGACTAGAGGATTTAGCTAGGAGGATGTGATTTAGGCCTTCTTTGGATCGCTTGAGCCATATGTCTCCTACCCTCGTATGTTTGACACTAGTTACCCAACTTTGAGCCTTAGCCTTTTCTTCATGATCCCGTTATTACAAGCCAATGTGCCGGTTGTTCTTTAGCCTATTGTATGATTTGAACCCTTCTATGTTTATAGTGAACTTGGTGTTCATCTTGAAAAATATGAATGTCACTTTGAGTGGGGTTAGTATAGGTACATTGGGATTGGTTTGGGAATAGTTGAATGATGAAAGTGTTGTGGTTCTTTGCTCCGATAGTATAGGAAAACATTTGGGGGCATACTTATTATCTAAAAAAGAAAAGAAAAAGAAAGTTTGGACAAAAATAAAAATTATTCATGAAAAGATGCAATAAGTCCAAGAAAAGGAAAATTAGAAAAAATGATCACAGGTCTCCCCCATATTTGATAAGCCGGAGTAGAGGGCAAAATGTTAAATGTAAAATGGAAGGGGAATGAATTTTGGGTTGTGTGTTGTGAGTGAGATGAGTATCAAGTTCACTACAGGTGTAGGTTTTAGTGTCGTGAAAATTCCTTACCATAACTTCACCTTAACTTAACGCTACAACCTAGATTAAGACATATTAATCCCGATAACTAAAGACCTATTGATCCCGATAGCTAAAGTCCTCCAGATTAGTGGAGAAAAGAAACTTACTCAACCTATGGAGAGACAACACAACTCTTATTCGAACATAGCATAGCTACATTTAGAATTAAGAAAGGGCCGAGTAACAAGGATAACACACACGGTAAACTTGCCATAACTTTGAAATTCATTCAAATCTTGTCCTGTGTAAATGCCTTGATGTTATTATCATTGTAACGCTAGGAGGAAATTTTTGCATGAATGTTTACAAGTATATTCAGCTTGTATGAGTAAGGTAGAGGTGTGCCTAAGTAGGAATGCATATAGGATAGTTGCATATAGCGTAGCTTAGCGTAATTTAGGATTCTTTTTCTTTTTCTCTTCTTCGCATGAGGACATGCTCGAGCTTAAGTTTGGGGGGTTTGATAACTCGCATTTTATGCTAGTTATTGAACCTTGAATTATGCATAGCTTATCTTTATTTGCTCGTGTCTCGCACTCAAATTGCCATATTTTTGAGTGTTAAATGCCTTATTTGCTTGTTTTAGTGCTTAAGTGTTGAAAACCCGGCCTTAGTGTAATTTAGTGATTTTTATGCTTATTTGTGCTTATTTGTGCCCTATATTACTTGTTTTAGTGTTATTTCCTTTTTCAGGTCACTATGAGGTTGTTCCGGGCATGAAAGGGAGCAAAACCAAGTCGGGAATCAAGAGTTTAAGTTGATGCTCAGAGCCACAACGTTGGAGCTTAGGAACGCAGCGGCGTCCAGAAGTTAATGCAGGTCAACGGGAGCACCAATCACGCGACGCCACGGCGTCAGCGCTCGTCCCATGTCTATAAAAAGAAAGTGAGGCTAGGGTTGCAAGGGTTCGGATTTTGACAGCCCCCACCTCCATTTCTCCATTTCCAACGCTTCTCCACCAGCTCCAGATACTTCCTCCATCCTCAATCATCTCATACCATTTCATTTACATTTTTAGAGTTTGTAAGTGACTATTGTGGTTGTTTGCACTTTGAATTTTTGGTAGATGATCAACAAGGCTTGTCTTGTTTGTGAGATCACCTCCAACTTGCTGTTTGGGATTAATTCTTGTTGTTTTCCATATTATTATCTTCAATTAAATCAGTTTCTAATTCATTGCAATTTGTTTTATTGTTGTTTATTATTTGTGTTAATTCTATGTGTTTAAAATTGTTAATTGTATTCATAGTTAATATGACTACAATCAAATATTCCTTAAGTGATAGGGATGTAGTTGATTGTAAGATGATGGTGTGATTGTTAAAATTGCCTTAGTGTAGTTTAAAATCCGAAGATTGTTATGGTGGTTCGTTGGGTGCAATGGCTTGAAATGGCTTGATCACCCACTACTCAGATCATAGCACGGGCTTCGCCTTGACCATAGGGATGCTCATGCGGATCGAATCACCTAGTGGGGGTGACTATTTTGAAATAGTATTCTTTAGAGCACCACATGCCCTATACAAAGCCGGACTCGAGGCTAAGGTGTATGTGACCCCCTAACAATAGTATGCTTGGGGGAGTAAGTTATGTGCGGGTCGTTCGTTGGCCGACGAATATGTCTTAAGTCACAAGTGATCCTTACCATGGATATCCATGTATCAAAGAGGGATTGGGTAACTAATCTTGAATAAATTACATTTTGGCAAACAATCATACCATTAAACTCATATACATCAACTACATCCCAATTACGCTCATCTCCATCGGGTACCACTTCTCATCTCTTTTTTTTTTTGTCATTATTCATTTTCCATTTACCTTATTGCATGCTTGTTCATTTTCACACACTACACTCCCCCGTTATTGATTTACTGATTTTTCCTTAGTTTAGTAAATTATAACTAAGTAGTTATAGTAAAACCACTTGAGTTCCCTGTGGATACGATAACTCGGACTTCACCGTTTTGTATTACGAGGTCGACTCCGGTATACTTGTCGGACGCCTACCAAGTTTTTGGCGCAAAAATGACTAAAATACAAAAAATCAAGTTTTGATGCCAAGGGCCAAACTCATCGCGACGGAAAAATCTAGTCGCGACGACACTGTCGCGATGAGCACGGTCCTACAGCCCATATCTGCCCATGAAGCCCGACGCTTCAAAAATACAAGTTTCGGCCAATTCCAAGCATGCAAGGGGATGTTTAGAAGTCCCAAAATATATTTCTAAGTGTTGGAAGACACGTAGAGGCCCTCGAAAGCTCAAAACTAACCAATCAACCAAGCAAGGCATGCAATATTCAAAATTGACGACAACATAAAAATAAGTGCAACCAACCTTTGCATCGCTCCTCATCCTCGACAGGGGGACAATGGCAACCCGTGCAAGCCTCCGAGAAGCATGGGTTCTTCGGGCCTTTGTGAATTGGCCATGAGAAAACCCTTCGGGGGGCGCCAAGCTAATGAGTGGGCAAACCTCAGGATAGCGGATGTCAAATACCCGCCTCTGACCACCAAGCCTCTTGGTGAGGCATTCCAACGTTGTTACGTCGTTCGGACACAACTCTGGCATCAAGAAAGAAGAGGAGTCCAAGAAAACCATAGGTGCCGCCAACACATAAAGGAACCCAAAACCCTTCCGGGAGTAGAAAAAAAACTTCCTCCCCACCTATCCCTCAAAGAAATCCGGACTTGCTCAAAAAGTTTGAGAGAGTTCGGTCGCATAGAAAATGAGTCGTCACCCGGCTTTAACACCTTGAAGAAGAAGTTACCAAACAAATAGGCGGACGACTCACGCCCATTAAGACAAAACAAGGCCGCGAAGGACATCATCCTCTTGACCGCGCCCAGATTCAAACTACATGACAACGATCCCATGGCCTCAATGACCTCTTCCACAAATGGATCAAGGGGAAGAGTGATCCCGGCGGTGAAGTGAGCCTAATAAAAAAACCATCTCACCAAGACGGGGGACATCCAAAGTATTGGTGGGAGCACGATGTCGAAACTCGTTGGCGTCGACCTTGTGAAATTCGCAAAGGTCATCCAACTCCTTCGTGGTGACAAATTTTGTGTGGTGCACTCCCCTCACGCCCTAAAGAGAAGGGGGCGCCTTAGGAGGATCGTCAACCAAGTAAGGATGTGCGATAAATTTCATCCCCTCGTCAATGAGCCCATTAGTGTAGGATAGGCATATGGTGTCGACCGACATCACGGACCGCTCACGAGCAGGCCAGTCATCCACAACCAGCGGTGTGACAACAACTGGCGGTACGGCGACACATGGCGTATCAAATAGTTCCTCCCTAGAAATAAAAAAGACATGGTTCAGCACCTACAATCAACATACTACTCAGCACAACCATCCAAATCAAGATCAAGGGCCAGGCGCGCGGCCGGACGACGCAAAAATGGCAAGGATGGTTGGCTGCCCGGTCCTGTCGCGACCAGAAATGGTCGTCGCAACGACCTCATCGTGATTGTACAGACTCGCCGCGACGACTCTGGGCATCTCGAACCAGTCCTCCATTTTTAGATTTTTAAGCTAAAAAATCACTTGGTAGAAGGTTAAGATGATACCTTTTGCCCGAGAAATTTGAGATGGAAGGTCTTAGGAGTATGGGTAGAAAGTTTCCGGCCTCAAACCTTCAAATTCGCGCACTTCAAAGATTTGCACAATCACCACCTCTTCCAATGAGAATTCCAATTATCAGATGGAAATGAGGGCGCTAACTTACTGATGACAACCAACGAAGTCTCCTTCAATGCCTAAAAATTAATATCCGAAGTGGCAACACCAAACTCTTCAAGACACAAGAGAGGGGTTTGGGAGAAAATTTGAAAATTTTGGCTAAGTGTGGGAATGGCAAGGTGAAAAGAAGGATGACACCTCTTGGCTACTTATGGTGTCGGCTTGCCAACCCGAGATTTTTCCAAATTTCTCTAAGTGTTGAGAGAGAATTTGGACAAATAAATTTTCAAGTTTTCAAGAAGTGAAGAAATAAATGCTCAAGCTACTACTTAAGCAAAAATGGCCAAGCTGGGTCACTATTCACGAGATCCCGACCCCAAACCAGGTCCTTGGCGGGCATCAAAAAATTACTCCAGCGCAACTCTGATAAATCAAAGTCACTCGGAGTTGGGGAAACTGATGCAACCCAAAAAATTACAAGTTAATCGACGAGTCATCACACGACATGTGGCACCCGAGCACCCAGTCATTCAAATTCTCAACCTCAAGGTCTCAACGAGAGAACGGAGTAAAAAGGGTGACAAGTCCATGAAAGTCAACTTCAAAGCCGGCGGCGACGACCAACGTCGCCAGGCGGCGCTCAAAGCCATTGCACATTTCAAATGGTGATGGTCGACAACCAACGTCGCCCGGTGGCGCTCAAATCCATTGCCCATGCCAAGTGCTAATGGTCGACACCGAAGTTGTCGACAACTTCCAAAGTCGCCCGATGGCGCCCAAAGCCATTGCGCATGCCAAGTGTAATGGTCGATGACCAACGCCGTCGGCGACATCCAAAGTCACCCGACGGCGCCCAAAGCCATTGCGCGCGCCCAACACCAATGGTCAACGCCCAAAGTCATTGGACATGGCAAAAAGCCATCCACATTGATCGACAATGCCCAAAGTCATGGGACGAACTCTCCCAAGCCAAATCCCCGAGCCAAGGCACTTTGACAAACCATGGAGCCACACAACGTCAATCCAAGTCTGTCTGAGGAAGCCCGAGCCAAAGGAAACCGAGGAGAAGGACCAAATGGACGGACGGACATCGTCTGTCGCGACGATGGATTTACATCCATTTGTGGATCCGCGCGCCAGAAACAGAACAAGGACGTATGGACATCGTTCGTCGCGACGACGATCGCGACGATGGATGTACATCCATTCATGGATCCGCACACTAGCGCACGGATCCAAGACGAAAGGATAGCTTCCATCGCGACGACAGATGTCATCCATCCGTGGATCCGCACAGCAGTACATCGATCCAGGACGAACGAATATCATCTGTCGCCTTGACGGATGCCCATCCATCCGTGGATCCGCCTGCCAGCACACGGAACCAGGAGCGACGGATATCGTCCGTCACGATGACGATCGCGACAACGACTGCCATCTATCCGTGGATCCGCACGCCAGCGCACGAAACCAGGACGGACAGACGGACATCGTTCGTCGCGAAGGTGGTCATAGCGAAGGATGCCATCCATCCGTGTATCCGCACGCCAGCGCACGGAACCAGGACGGATAGACATATTCCGTCGCGACGGCTGATATACATTCATCTATGGATTCGCACGCCAGCGCACAATTCGAGGACAGATGTACAACGTCCGTCGCGACGGCAGTCACGACGATGGTCTGTCCCCAAGCTGTTTGGCCCGTTCCTTTCGTTCAACGAAGTGTCCAACCTTTCGAGAAGCGCCAAACATCATGACCAATATGTTACTACATCAAATGACCATCTGAGCCACTCTGAAAGCACTCTTGCTCTCCGATTCATCATGACAGCATCAAAGTCAGCTTTGAAGCCTTGGGACGCTATCACGCGCGGTAGAGGCTTCCAAGGTCTTCGTCGTACGCTTCCAGCTCACGAGACGTATGGAAGAGGTCGGCCTCGCCTAAAAAGCGCGCGCGACTGGTATCGGCCGGAACCCGCTATTGATTCTAGC
>JAYMTF010006250.1:0-10484 GCA_036897485.1 Pelargonium nanum
CATCCGCTTTGTTGCCCACAAGCATTATCACGATATTGGAGTCTGTATGATCCCTTAGCTCCTTCAACCATCTCTGAACATTCTCAAAATGTTATGTGCCGAGTTACATCATAGACCACTACTGCACCAACAAATCCTCGGTAGTATGCGCTTGTAATTGCACGGTACCTTTGGGAACAAATATAAATAGGTTATCGACTTATCGTCTTCCGAGTTCAAAATGGAGAGTTCAATCATAATCTAAGAAAAACCCATTTGCAACAAAACATAACCCATACAATATTTAAATTCTAGTGGGTTTAAACTTTAAACCAAATTAAATAACATAATCTAAGAAAATAGAACACACTAAAATCTTGCAAGTTTCTAGCGTTTCCCCAGCAACCAAACAAAACCCAAAGTGAAATTAGCAAGCCCAAGTGCAAAGCATCAAAATTCCATAACTTGTCTCACAAGCCAAAGAAAACCGGCCAATTGCAACAAAACATAACCTATGTAATATTTAAATCCTATAGTGGGTTTAAACCTAAAAACGAAAATCCCATAAGTGAACACACAAAAATCTCGCAACTTCCTACTTTTTTCCCACCAACCAAAGTTACCAAACAAAACACATAGTGAAATTAGCAAACCCATCACCCAATTGCATCAAAACACCAAAATTCCATAACTTATCACACAAGCTAAAGAAAACCCATTTTCAATCAAACACAAAAACCTATGCAATATCTAAATTCTTTAGTGGGTTTAACCGAATAACAAAAATCCCAGAACTAAACACTGCAATCCTGCACCTTTCTAGTGCTTTCTCAGCAGCCAAACAGAACCCATAGTGAAATTAGCAAAACCCAAGTGCATCAAAACTTCAAAATTCCATAACTTATAACACAAGCCAAGTGCAAAACATCAAAACATAACCTATGCAATAACATAAAATCCCAGAATTGAACACACTAAAGTACCGCCACTTCTAGCGTTTTCCCAGCAACCAAACAAAACCCACAGTGCATCAAAACACAAAATCTAAAAAGGGTTTAGCCCAAATTCCAAATTCTCTCCATCTCCACAACCAAACACAGAGCTTCTTTTTTTGAAACTGAATGGGATCAGTAACGAACCTTTCCTGGCCGGCGGTGTCCCAAATCTGAGCCTTGACGATCTTATCATCGACGTGGATGCTTCGGGTGGCGAATTCGACGCCGATGGTGGATTTAGACTCGAGGCTGAACTCGTTGCGTGAGAATCTGGACAAGAGGTTAGATTTTCCGACACCCGAGTCACCGATCAACACCACTTTGAAGAGGTAATCGTAATCGTCGTCTGCTCTGTAAGCAGCAGCCATCGAAATCGGGTAAAAATGGTTTATGGGTCAGAGGGAAAATGGTGGATTTTGAAAATTTTCCGATCAAAATGTGGACTTGTGAAGAGAGAGATGGTTCAAAACTTGAAATTGGAGAAGAGAAGACCAGAACGTTGAGCAATGTCAGCTGTTAAAATGGAACTGGTCATGACCTGCCGTTTCTATTTGGGCATTTTTTATATCAAAATTTGGGCTACAAAGCTAAACTAGAATTGGGCTGAAAGCCCAATATAGAGTAATTGTACATGTCGTGTTGAAAATTAATTATGTGCTACATCAGTTCGTGCAAACACAACATATTTAATGATTGCGGTCAAATTTTAAAGACGAGCACGATGTATTTATAAACATTTGACGCAAACACAACATATTTTATCAAAATGTGTTGATTGACATGACACAACCTAATACATTTTCATGACAATACCATCATGTTTGATACAAAATACAATATTTCAAACAAAATAAATAAATAAATAGTAACAATTTTTCTCTCCGGAGGGGTTAATTTTATAAGTGTGCGTGTTAAGCATGTCACTCGTGTCACATCACTATTAATTAACTAATTGTGGGCAAATTTTTTGGAGTCAAGACGAGCACAATGTGATTATCAAAATATTTTTGGTACTTAGACACAAATATGGAACAATTAATAAAATTAGTGAGTCGAGTCTCTAAATACGTTTATTTCATATTGTGTCACATGATGAAACCCAAATTATCAACTCTAATTTCAATGTGGGCTATCACAAATCAATTTAATCATGAGATATGGTACATACATTGTCATTGTTATTGATTATCAACTTTTGTGATGTTTTTTGTTATATCAAATACTTTATCTCCTCAAAATGAATATCATGTTTAAATTGATTATAACTGAATTACTAATAATATTATTATAATAAATTAATTAGTATCCTTATGTTTTCTATAGAGGTAGAGCATGTGTTACCTTCCTAGAGTTCACAAAACATATCAAGAGTATGAATGATATCTCAAGATAATTGAGTTGGTCAATCCCAACTAATTTCGTGTTACCATACAAGAAAGGGCTTCGGTTCTAACATATCTCGTCACTTAAAATATGCTATCTCCCATAATAATAAAAACGCACGAATATTTTGGTCCCACCGTTATTGCAAGATATTGCTATCAAGTTTTGATTTAAGTCACGTCATCGATATTTTAAAGTTTCAAGTTGAAATGGTCCAACAGAAATCCGACTGCATCTACTTTCAAGCCGCAAATCAATTCCAATTCTTAAGTTTTACACGCGCAGATAAGTGCGGATTTGTCCAACCCAAAGCTAATCGGGTCCAACAAAATATGCGGATAGGTTCGGATCCAAATTGCATACTCAAACGAGAGATGATAAAATAGCAGAGAGAGAAAAGAGAGAGGAACACACTTCCTTTTTTTCCAAGATAAATAAATTTCATTGTTTAGTTCTTTGTTGAATGTTCGAATAAATATTAATGGGGTTTTGAATATGTGGTTTCAAGAACTCTAACAAGTCCCAACAACTATCAGTATTTTCATTCTCTAAACAATTCTTTGCCTTGACAACATAATGGAACTCTTTACCATAAATCTGTGCTGCACATGCTGCTTTGTAAGTCAGGAGCTGCAAATCACCTGCACAGCCATGAGTGAACACACATTTTAGCTCAACTTGCTTACACAATGCAATCGATGAGAAAATGCTATGAACCACAACGTTTTCATAGGGACTTGGTGCTGGCCATTTGGGTTTCGGGTTGGGAATACCTAATCCTACCTGATCCACATAGGTCCAGGCCAGGTTGAGTTTCGGGTGTACCAAAGAAAACGTGGGATGGCCAAAATATGTCGTGTTTTGGTCATCTGTGGGTCAGGGTCCAAATTGCTAGCTCTAGACGTAGTTCTTATTCGTGTTTATGAAGCGAAGGCATTTCTTAGGATGTGAACTTTGGCCAAATGTATAAATAAAGACGTAAACTAATAGAATTTACACAACTGGGAATGTCCGCTCAAATATGTTACGTGAAAAGTATAACCAAGTGTTTGCAATCCCATAAGTTGGTCACACGAATCTTGTGTGACTAAATACCTAACTATACTTAATATTCAGAAAATATTTGACACGTCAACAAAAATGAACCTATAATGGATTTGAAGGGCTTGCTTCAATTGTTAATACTCCCCCGTTCCAAAATGAGTATCAACTTTCTCCTTTTTGTAAGACTTAATGATTGAACATTTCATTTATACCCTCAAATGCTGTTGTTGTAACGAACTCAAGAGGTTCTAACTAACTTGTCTAAGGGATATTACTGGAAATCAAAAGCAGACGCATATTTTGGGCAGAGGAAGTATTGAACACAACAAAATGCTTTTCAATGTAACAGAGCTTCAAATTATACCAGAAGCAGCATGTCAAGCACAGCAACAGAGAAAACTATATAGGTACGGGACATGTGAAAATACCTGCAGCAATCTCTGATGAAAGCATTGTCTTGCTGAAGTGACGCGTCAACCACCATCTGCAGCGTAGCCTCCAATTCTTTCCTGATTTTCCTTCAATAAATATTCTGGGGGTCCTACTGAAATGGTAAGAAAAGTAACGGTTTTTCCCTTCTTCACTTCCATACTGACATACCGACATTTGATCATCTTCATTATGGCGAAGTCCAACGAAGCACAAAGCAAACTCTTTCCATGTATCATATTCTGCATAGGTAGCATCTAAGTGCAGAGCTATCATTCCCACCAACGATTCAAGATTGTAATATCCTGCAAAATATCATCAAAAGTAGCAAAAGAACACCCAATTAAATTGACCACTCTACATATAATTAATAAGCATTCACATATGTTATATTTGTCAGTAGTACATGAAACATGATAGAGGGTGAGCAATGGTGAAACTATAAGATTACTGGATCACGAATTTGCATCCAGAAACCGGATCTCTAAAATATAGGAATAAGACACAATAGAAAAGACCCTCCCCAGACAGACTGCATGAAGGTGGGAGCGGGAGCATTATGAGACACGGACTACCCTTAACATGCACTGTAATGGCTTGTAGAAGTACAAATGCATAAAAGCTGATTCCGAGGTCTCTTGCTCTTTTCTTTCTTTACTTTTTTAGGATAAAAGTAAAACTTCTTAGCCAAATAAGTCGAAATGAATACTTAAATTGAGACTTTTAAATATTAACACCAATAGTCTTTAAAAACATTAATTAAAATTCCAGTAAAACACAGGTAAGCAACTCATTAACAGTATGTCAAGGCTATTTAGTTACTCGTGAATCCGACCTTTCAATCAATCTAGAAGATAGAGATACTTCATTTACTCATATCCTAAAGATGATACATTACCTATGAGCTTTAAGGTCTAAATCTTTATAAATAGATGAAAGAGAAATTGCCAAGGCATGGCTCCTTTATTATAAGGTGAACTAACAGCTATGTCACTAAAGATACAAAGTTAAATAACACAGAATAAGGTCTCAAGAATCTAACGTACCATTTTTATGCATCATTATAAGCTTTGATAACGAGTGGCCACATGTTGGATCCTTCTTTAATATATCCTCAAAACTGGTAGAAAGCACGACATGGTTGCTATGATCTACGTGCAGCTCCAAAAGACTAGCCCTTAATCTGCACAAGTATTCATATCATGTTTGAGCGTCAAATTAACCAACTTACAAAATATTATCAATTCTTATTTTATATATTTTTCCTTCTCACTTTGTTACCATTTCTCAGAAATAACAATAAAAGCATTAATAAGGATATCGGTACCTATTAGGAAGTGCTATGCCTGAACTAGAATGGAATTTCTCAAGCAAGCTCATGGCCTCTTTCACTTGGTCTCCAATTAGCAGCAACTGGCATTAAAAAGCTAAGTTAGAAGGGAGCTTGAGTAGAAAGTTAACTATCCTAGAAAAACAAATAATCATACTAGTGGAGTCAATATATAATTAGCATATATAAATAGATATTTGCAGTAAATCCAATAATACAAATTTGGAAATGATTAGCAACGTAACCAAGGCCTTGATAGAAGCCACCAGCAATAATCTCTAAAGACTCGCAAGTCGCAAGATCTATGGAAAGGATCAAGGATGGTTCCGCTATCCAAGCTATGGTTTCAAATCTCAACTATATCCATTTGTTTGAAGCCTAACTAAGACATGTTCTTACCAATTTTGGCTGTACATAAACTTGCATTCAAACAAAATAAATCTTTACACTACATGAATAATTGGTTTGGTCTAACACTTGAGTCCAAATGCCACAACCACAGGGCTAAACCAGATTAAATTGATACTTCTAAGGTCAACTGAGCTGGCTATAAATTCTCTTCCTATTCAACATTGTATTTTCAAACATACTGATCAATGAAGCAGAGCTTTCTAGTTTTGATGACAATGACCTCTATCTAGCCCAGTAAACTTGTATGAATATGAATTAACTTGTGTGCATAGCAAGCAACTACTTCTTGAACTTACTAGGTTCCAAAACATGGTGAAAACTTTTATGAACTGTTTTATTATGCTTGAATCGTTTTCTCCATTGATAGAACTAAGAAGTGAAACTGATAAGTGATAAGTATAGAATTAGGCATTTTGAAGGTCAAAGTTATAGAACAATACCCCACAACATATTCAGACAAAGATATATGAAACAAGTGTTCATTTTACCTGTACTAAAGGAAGCAAGGCTGCTAACACAGGAGGTGTGGAGTTAAGAGCAAGCTGTAAGTACTTCACTGCTTCCCTATAACGGTCATTAAGCATTTCCTTCTGCAAATGGATGAACTCCTCGAAATTCTCAGTTGGGTTCGGCAATTTTATAGGCAACATCCATGAATCCAAGCCCTCTGGTACAAAAACAAATCTCATCAAATAGTTATTTTTATTATTCAATAACAAGCGTAAAAAGGGTCGATTAAAGCACAAGAATAACATGAAAATTCAGAGGAAAAGAATAACAATCTGTAACCAAAGTAACACAACTTCTATGATTTCTTAGGGAATCGAGAACTCAACATGCACAAACATGGTAAGCAAGAACATTTCTTTAGATCAAATATCTACATTTATGACCAGACTCTCCAACCATGTGCTGCATGAATGAATAGTGATCTTGAAGCCTAGTGCCTTTAAATACACAAACTGCTTTATTATAATGAGAGAACGTAAAGGGAATTAAGAAGTTACCATGAGCAGAGAATACTGAACCATACTGTATATGACCACCATGATCAGACAATGACACTTCACGTCCTGTACTTTCAGCAGAATTCATGCAGAAGCCTTGCGGCCGAAAGTTCTGCGGAGTATATTTGTTCTCCTGGGACACATTGGCCTGTACACGTGCTTCCGCGTGCAGGTAATTATCAACATCTACATTAGTTTTTTTGTCATTTCGGACAGATGTTTCCGAGTCACATTGCATGGAGGTGTCAGCTTTTTCAGAACAAACTGCATTATAATCTTCAATTGACCCAACAAGGCTGTTGAACCTACTCCTCGACGTGTCAGATCCTGTAGGGGAGTCAGACTCATCATGTTCACTTTGCTGCAATTGTTTTGGAATATTAGAATACCACAACTCATAGAATGTCATGCCCAAAATCATATTTGACATTGCATCATTCCCAAATTCATTATCCTGCATGAACCTGATATTTGAAAAAAAGAAAGAAAGAAAGAAAGATTAATCATGGCTGTTTTCATAGGATCTAAATAAACTCCCCTATTAGGAAGGACTAAGCACTGCAAAAAGAAATACAGAGGCAAAGAAGAGGAAACACTACATACCAATCAAGATATTAAATAACCAAAGCAAACATCATCCCACCTAGCTTCATATGGCATGCAGCAAAATATCATGACAGATCAATTAAATATAGTATAAAGGCAAACAAGATTGAGTTTGATTCATAAAATATTGGCCAAGGGAAAATGTCCTCTGCAAGTTGGGGGTTCAACCAAGGAAAATTTAGCAGCACTAAAACGATCATCCTTAATGATCAGTCCTATATACTAACAAAGGGAAAAGCAGGAGCTAATAATTATGTACTAATAGGTTATATCTCCAATGCAGAAAGGAAAAACTTACTTGAATTTCTAAAAACGCAGGGGTTTTAGAATATTTAATACTCTAGCTATGGCATAAACGACAGCTCAATTTGAAGCAAACCTAATGTTTTAATAAAAATCCAAGAACCGAAAATTATCTCATCTGAGCATGAATACATATTACCAAAACTTCCATGTAAACTTTATATGTACATGCTGTACTAAGATAGAATCCCTAAGCCATTTCAACAACACAGTTTTCCCTTGCATAATAATAACACAATAGACACATTATTTAGGTATTGCAAACGTTAAAATTATGTACTTAATCGACCTTGCTTTAACTAACATGTAAGCAAGAAAGCAGAAAGAAATTAATAACAATAATCATACCATAGAGCAGCTTGATATGCTTCATCAATATTCCCTCGTATAAGACAAAAGAGTACGTACTCCACATGAACCACAAACCTATCCTGGTTAATAAGCAATAGTCAATGAATGAATACAAAGTAACATGAAGCATTGCCTAACCAATTCTTTTAGTATAATTATCTTCCCTTTTTATTATATTTGAGAGATAAGACTAGTATCATATACTAATTGAAACCTAGTACTACAAAATATCATTTTTATTTCGATTTCATATATTGCAATGCAAATCATGCAGGAACTTGAAAGCAACTTACTGAATGAAGATGCAATGATATCATGAATGTGAAAAGAAATTCAAAGAAGCAAAAGAGAAAGAATGCTTTAAGGTTATACCTCCACTGGCAAATGCTTCATTGATCCTATTTTTCGCATCCACACGTCATAAAAGTTCTTGATCCTTGTTGGATTCATACGATCACCTTCTATATGCTTGACAATTGCCATCGAGAGCTAAAAATAAGCAATACAAATGGGTTTCATGAATCCTGTTATTCAATGTATCAATACTGCGAACCAAGGCTGTAATAATTCTATTGACAAGAAACAAACATAAGTACAAGGGAAGTGACATCTAAATTCATACCGAAAACTTCAACCGGTTGGTTGCAGGAGACCTGTCCTTGAAGGTCCCTTTCATGAACATGCTCAGCGTGCCACTAGCCTCCTCCCAATTATGTTGCCTCACAAGTCTACATAGCAAACGGCGCAACATATTTCGATTCTCCGACCGCACATACTTAGCTCCAAGTCCTAAAAGATATGATGGCTTGGTCAAAGCTAGGATGATTCTCTTAAGGATTTTCTTCCGTATTAAAGTGCACGCATCCTCAACAACCAAGCAACGCTTCCTCTTGCAGTTCTTGGTTTTTCCATAACTTAGGTGACCTTCCGTCATCTTTTTAACCTGTCACCCTCTCCTTCCTACAATTTCCAAAGCACACAAGAGTCATAATCATTCCATAACTAAATTTTCTTGAGAACCCAAAAACACAATGCCTAAGGTCAAGCAAGGCATGTAAGATTATGAATCTAACAATCATATCCTTCACAGTTCATACTCACTAAAAAATGTCCCTTTTAGATATTAATTAACGAACTAACTCTAATCCAATACTGTCCACTGTCAAGAAAGAAACAAGCAAGACAACAAAAGGAACAAGAAACTTACAATATTTTTCACAACAGCAACATTGTTATATAAAAAAACAGAGCAAATAATACAATTAAGAGAAACCCTAGAATGTATCTCGGAATTGATTTTGTGTGGGGCTTTGTGCACTGTGCAGGTCCAAACTAAACAAGGGAACAATTTAGAATCGAACGACAACAGCAAATTTAGAACTTGTTGCTGACCTAAGATAGAAATCCAAACCTGATGAAGTTCACAAAATGAGGCTGAGCTTTCTGTTGCTGGAGATGATGATGAGGCCGCCGGGAGGCCGGACACGGACAACCAGTGCCGGCGCCGGCGCCGGCAAAGAGAAGAAGAAGGCTTCACTAAGTAAACTTCCTGGAAGTGCTGCTGATTCGTGAAGATAGAGAAAAGAGAGAGACTTTAGGTTAAGTTGTGAGTGTTTGGCTTTGAATGACTCTCGGGTACCCATTTGACCAGCTGGTTCGGCCCGGCTCGAAATTTATTCCGGTTTTTTAATGGCAAATACCAACACCTGATAGTGGAGTCGAACCCGTTTATATTCATATTGGCTCACAGATTCAAACCCAAATTACTAGCTCTAGGGCCCGGGCAAGGGAGTTCTAAAAAGGTTGCTCCAATTAGGGCTTACTGTGAGATGATACAATACTTAGGATTGACATTTGAGTGATGACACGTAATACAACACCAATCTAGTAAATTTCTTCTCAACATAATCGTCACGTTGACTAACTCAGCTTGTTTGATAATTGAGTTTGTGTTTTTGTCAAACTCGTTTAACCCGTCTAACCCTCTAAACAAGTCGTGTAATAGGGAAACTTAAAGTAGTTGTATTATGAAACCAAAAATTTCAAACACCAGATGAGAACAAGTAGAATACAACCTCACAGATGAGAAGCTTTTGTACAAGATAAACTTCATACCCGTTAGTGTTGGAAGGTAGAAGATGATAGCTGGAGAAGGAATGTATAGAAGACATCATATCACACGGGGATATATGTGTTTTTTCACATAACAAAATGGTGAAGGTGCAGCTCCTTTTTAGCTGCAGGAGCACATTCGTGACTTCTCAAAATGCATAATTCAAGGAACATAAAGTTCTTTAGCTGGAAGTTTCTTGCAACTTCAATATTGAATAGTAGCTGACTTTAAAGAGGGAGGTAAAAATTTTTTTTGCAGAATTTAATATATAAGAAACGTAAGCCGAGACCTACGAATACGCCCAATCATGCACGTTTTGCCATGAACTCCAATCTCAAGTCTACAATGGGGTATTTTCTAACCCAAAACCCAAATTGTGAATCTCAAGCTGACTGGAAACTGAAATCCTCAAAAGTGTATTTTTACATAGGTAAAAGACTCAATTTTGTCTCCGAACTTTGGTATTTTGACCCAATTTAGTCCTTGAACTTTTATTAACCAAAATTAGTCCTTAAACTTTCATATTTTGACCC
>JAYMTF010006251.1:0-10484 GCA_036897485.1 Pelargonium nanum
CTCTCTGAACATACTCGCAAGAACTCGAAACGCTCTCAAACGTTCTTCGTGTGTTCATCACAATCTTCGAGCGTTCTTCGTCTCACGAACGAACTTCGAAGATTCGATTCTCAGTCAATTCATATTTTCTGTTTATGTGGAGAAATTATTCTCACGTTGGAGGCGGTTCCTCGGACACACATCTAAGGCACTGCTTAACGTTGCGTTACATGCGCGGCCCCACAATCACTGACTGGACTTGGATCACTGCTACCACCCATATTGAAGACCCGAAGACTTGGACTTGGATTTCGACTTAACCTAATTTTGACTAAGTCAGAAACCCTAACATTTGGAAAAAGAAGACCGGAACAACACCGTATAGAGCCTTGATTTTCAACTTAGAAAAAAGAGTTGAATCAACACAAATATGCACATTCTACAAGTATAACTTGAAGCTCACAGTCCACACCTTTTCGAATATCAGCCGTTGACATGTTACGAACTAACATTTATATAAATGCATCCGTTCATATTCAATTCAAATATGTATTGGCTAAATCTGAGTCTTCAATTCTATAACCGAAGTGTCTTCCGTTCGACGAGTGTGACATGACTAAATATGAAAGGGGAACACAATAATGACTTAAGAAATGAAGAAAAAAAGAGTGGAGGAGAGAAAATTTGGAAAAATGTAGAGGATGTAAAAGGGAAGGCATGAATAGTAAATATCTAATAATATTTTAATGCTAAAAATAAAGATGCAAAATTTCAAAAAATTATTTAAGCAAGGCAGGTGAGATGATTATCAAATGACGAGAGTGTCCTTGTCGAGCAGTAAAAATTACGTCTATTGCCATTTCTTCTCGGTGTCTTCGTTTTCCAAAATCTCAGGGAGAGAGAGAAGCAGCGGTTAGAGAGAGAAAGAGATGATACCTCAGCAATGGACTTCACCGTGTAGCAGTCAATGTACCCACAAATACGCAGCTCTTACTCAGATTCCATGTAACCATCTCTCAATTCTCACCAATTTTTTTGATTCTGTCTATTCAATTTCTGGATTTGATGTTCTGTACGTAATTGCTGTTTGTGTTTCTGTCAATTTGAATTTGTTTCTCTACTTTCTGTTTCAATTTGTTTCTGCGTTTTCTTTTCCCTTTATGTGTGACCTGATTTCTTGGAATTTTACCCTAATGCACCAACAAATTCAGAAACAATGTCATTTGTGCATGCTTGGCTGGTTCATTGTCAAATTTGTTGGTCTTTCTCTTGTAAAATTAATTTTCTAACCATCCGCGCTCGCACACACACATATATATAGATGGCCTAATCCACCAACAAATTAAAAAACAATGTTATTTGTATATTACTTGCTAGGTTCCTTGTGAAACTTGTATATATATATATATATATGTGTGTGTGTGTGTGTAAAGAGAGAGAGAGAGAGAGATGCATTGAGGCGGATATGGGTGATATGTGATAACTAATGAGGTGTCATCATTTCATCGGCTTATGTGAGTCTCAAACATTACTAAGTTGGCTGAGATTCTTGTATATGTGTGTGTGTGTATTGAGGGGTGGTATACAGATGACGCAATTCCCAAACATTTGATTAAAGAGTGACTTGGGGGATTCCCGTTGCTATTGACGACGTTAGCCAGTCAATGCACTCATGTCAGTTGTCTAGGTTGTTCTTGTTGGATTTGGATCATAAATGAAATCCTACAATGTTACCTTCCAAATGTGAGCTGTGATAAATGGTTGTAACCTATGTTGTTTTGAGCAGAGTGCATGATTAGAAAAGAGAATGCCCTTTTGGTTCTCTTTTGGTAAATTTTCTAAAAATGGACATTTGAAGTGAATTAATATGTTATACCACATAGCACTTTTTAATAGGCAAATCAAGTAGCAAGTGACATGATAAGATATAGGAATCTTTCTTTGGGATAGTCAATTATGAGTCAAAGCGATGCTCATTGATGATTTTGTTGTGTCTTCTACCTTTTATGAGTTTGGGTAACTGCAGCGAATTGGTATGGTTTCCCGTGGATGAATGTCTTATATGATTGTTTTTGTTTTCAACTAATAAATGCATTACTCTTATTTTCATTGTTAAGTTGTTTTCACTTTTCCCTCTTTCTCATCATAAATTATAGATCAAACATGCAGTTGATGACCTCATCTATTCTTCTAGAATGGAAAGTTATTCTCATCATAAATATACGTATGACAAGCTGTTCATTTATGTCTAATAAATGATTAAATTTGAAATTGTGATGTGGAGGGATTTGAGAGAAGTTGTATTAAGATTAATCTTTGAAATATATGAATGACTCCAAATTATGGCTTTTTATGATAATCAATTTTAATGGTTCTGTTTAGGGAGAGTATTTTGCAAAAAAGGGTGCACTTCTGATGGAGAAACATGGGAAGAATGTAAGTATCTCTGTTTAGTTTTTTCACTCCTTGACCACTCTGGATGAAACTTCTCTTTAATTCTATTGGGTATTTACAGTGAATTTTATGCTTCGGGTTCTTGGCCTGATCAGCTTTCACGGATTTATGTACCCTAGCCTTCATTGTTTAGACTTTAGAAGCTGCCAGGTCAGCAAATTTGTTGAAATGATCTTATTTCTTAGAGAACTAATTCTGTGAGATTTGATCAAGGTTTGGTTCAAGCCTAATTTGCTTTTTCTGTTTTGTTCAAAAGAGAAAAAATTTGAAAACATAATGCAAAAGAATTTCTATTGTAGGGTGTTTCTTATCTTACCAACATTATATATAGTAGCAGCTATTTATTTTAAAAAAGATGTCGATATCTTGGTTTTTCAGTAATGATTTCTTCAAAACTCATTCTTGGTTCAGTTTAGAATAGCCTTCAAAACAGATGGTATTTTCTAGCCATGCTTTGAAAAGGTATACGGAAAGGAACTACTTATTTGGAGGTTGTCTCACTATTCTTATAGGAACTTGTTAAGTTATTGCTTAATTCTAAGGTTTAATTGATCAAAGTAGTGAATTTCCAGGTTTGGAGGGATGCAACGAGACATGCTACAAGGACCCTGTATTAAAGGATCATGAATGGAGTGCTTACATCGACCGCTCTCCTGGAGCTGCCAATTATTCTGAGGTTTTTTCTATTTATTTCACTCTCCTTCTTTCCCTTTCTAGCTAAAAAAACATTCCTGGTATGCTTAGTATTGTGTTTCAATTTGACAAATATTCAGCTGTTCTGGTCGAATGATTCATATAAGTCAACTTATTCAATTTAGTATGTTTTTTTTCTTCAATTAATTAATTTATTTACACTTTTGTTTAATGCCTAGTAGATTTCCTGTCTCATTTTTCTTCACTTAACTGTTGTGTCATCTCATTAGTTTCGTCGTTCTGAGTAGTCACTCACATTAACACATATATGTGCGTGTTTGCATACACAGTTCTTAAATGGCCATACCCTTTTTAAGACAATATGTTTTTATGGAATGCAAGTTGAGAGAGCTTTCAGTTATATGATTATCATTAAACTGTGAAGATTGTAGATAATGACGCATGATCACAGACTTAAACTTTGAGCTTAAAGTGTTTATAAGAATCTCGTATATACATATTATCATGCATATGTGATCACCATTTGAAATAAACTATATCAGAAGTATCTGACTGGTAGGCATTAGTGTAAGGTAATTTCCATTTACAGTTTTACACCATTAAAATCATCTTTAGGTCTACGTTTATTGGAAAAAGATAAAAGTATACTGTCTACTCCGGTATCTCTTCGGAGTCCATCGTATTTCCTACACATTTAACCCAAAAAGAATAAGTTTATAGAAATTAGGAGAGTTTAAAATACCTATTAGAATTTGTACTTCATTGCAACAAAGCTAATGGCTTGACTGGACTAATGCCTACCAGTCGAGGGAAAATAAACATAATTAAACACCTTGACTGGACTATGGCTTCAGTGCCTCTAACTTCTAAAAATGTGAGACTACTCAAGCTAAGTAGACCGTAGACCTCAACAATGAATTGTTTGTATGTGAAGTGCAGAAAATTGCTGACAATTTTCATGTTTTTCCAAGTATAATATTAATTTCCTTTTGGTGGCATTCGTAGTTCCAGGAGTGACCTTTGTTTTTTTCTTCTTGTTTTCAGCTCAATTCACCTTAGGAAACATACCTTAGTACTTGTATAAAGCACTGTTTAGCTTTGTTACATTTAAGGATTAGCAATTTTCACTTTTCAGCTGGGGCAGCCATGCAACTCTTATTTGTCATGAGAACACATTTGATTCGGGAAAAATGACCCTAGACTAACATTGCAAGGGATATTGGAAGAACAGCAACAAATTTATGCAGAAGCTGTCATGGCAGATCGCTTGACCAATTATATCCCATCCTTTCATTTTTCTCTCTCCTCGATGGCACTTTCAATGGATTCAAATGTTTTTCTTTGCGCTTCATCTAAATTTAGTATATTGGTTATATCTGGTTATAGATTATTGGTTTCATCGGCATTGTTCCGTTTTCCAGCATCCTTTAATTTTTTTAATTATTGAATGCATATGGTTACAGATTTTGTTTCCGTTTATACTTATTGAAACTTTTCGGTGTTCAGGAATGCTTCCATGCATGTGTTGCTGGCTGTGGTTACAAGGTTAGCCTTTTTCACTTTTCATTGATATAGGCTTTTTGTTGCATCAGTGAATGGCTGCTATTGTTGACAATCTCTAACCTTTTGTTGCAATGTGATACAACTTACCTTTTCTTTGTGTGCATGTGCACACTCTCACTAAGTTGAGGTCCTTGTGCTATTGCATGCAGTTTTGTTCTAAGCATAGTTTTGTAGGTTTTCTGGTCTAACCACAGTTATGATGTTAATCATATGTTTTGTCTTGGACTACAATTTTCTATCTAATGATACATAGTTCTAGCTGACAATTAGGGTTTCCGATTGTTTTTCTCCCCGGTTTCGGGACGAGAAGGCCTAACCCAACCCCGACCCGCACGTGGTTTCGTGCAGGATCGTGCGCGTTTGCCCCACGATGTCATTTACTGTTGACTGAGATGATGTGAAAACAAACATATCTTAGTTGATTAGTTGATTGGTCATTGTTTTGATAATAGAAAAGAAGCCCATTGTATAGGGCATTTTTAGACTCCTCTAATATTCAAATGGGAAAGCTTAAACTGATAGGTGAATGGCCTAATTTCAAGTGGTGACTGACTTCACATTCTTTCGATGTGAGACTTATTAACACTCTCCCTCATGTGCATAAGAGAGAATGGACCTTGTGGATACATGAACCGGTTGGATAAGAGAGAACGGACCTTGCACGTGGATATATAGACTTAAGTTGGGAGGGATTCCTTAATACTCCCGTTACGTGCAGGTTGGATAAGAGAGAATGGACCCCGGCCTGGTCTAAACTGGGTAAGAGAGATAAACTCGGGCCTGATACCATGTTAAACTTTACTCCAACTTAAAAGTTTAAGTTGATAGGTGGAAGACTAAACTAGTATTTTAAGTGGTGAGTGATTTCACGACGTGAGATTCCTTAACAATTCTAAATAAAGCATAATCAAGAAATCTCATAAATCATGAGATTTTAAACATCTCAATATTGTTAAAAAATGTTGTTATTGATACAAGGCTGAGAATTCAGCTTTTGGGTTGGGTTGAAAAGACCTAACCTGAATCTGACCCGCGAGAGATATATATATGAAATATGCGAAATTGCCCACCCCATGCTTTTTTCCATGGTGATCCCGATTCCCGACCCACCTCACCTCGAAAATTTATTGGGTCTATTTTATGCGGCCTGAACAAATGCAGGTTGGTTTTCAGGGGCCCGCGGATTCTGATCCAAATTGTCAGCTCTATGAGATATCATTTCAGTCTTTCATGTGAAAGTCTTTAAGTGTTATTTACTGGGAACATCAAATATACAAAGTTGTCCAATGACTTCATAAGTGCTTTATGATAACGAGTAGTTGATATGTATTAAATATGTCAAGAGGGTTATTCAATCTATCACACTGTAATTATTATGCTAACATATAAAGCAGACAATTTGTGTAGATGTGTCGTGTTAAGAGGTTAAATATGTGCAACATGAGCCAACACAAACACATCATTTTTTTAATGGCACTCACATTTTTTTTAATAAAAGAATTGGCTCAATGGGCTGAGCTACACAATAGAGGGCAGCTCTTCCTTTTATCTGAAATATCTCCCCACCCTATCCCATCTAGTGGTATTTGAACTCACAACCTCCCATGCAGAAGTGTGTGCCTTGAACCATTGAATCATCCCTAGGAGACTTATGCTCTCATACTTAATACAAACACAATACGCATATTGATATAGTTGGTGTGTCGTGTTTATGTAGGCTTTGCCTCAAATGAGAAATGATGCTAGTTGTAGTTAATGTCGTTCACGTCCTCTTCTTCCACTCTCTTACCTCAAGTGATATAGATTTAGATGATGGGTGTAGGGCTGTAAGTGAGAAAATTAAAGAGACATATAAGAGAAGTGATTAAGTTCATAGCCTAGGGTACAATTTAATATCATGAATTTACTATTTTGACGTTAATCGTGTAATTGTGTCGTGCGTGTTTTGCAAGTCAAAGACGAACACAATACAATTATTAAACTTGTTGAATTCTCCAATACGAACACAACACAATTATAAATATGTTAAGCCCAAACCCATGTCGTGTTCGTGTTGGGTCACGTGTCGTGTCTCAGTTGCCGGCCCCACTGGCATAAGACTTGGTATAGGTTACATGTTATTGCATACTCTAATCTTAGTGGTTATTTTCAGTATCTATCCTATTTGGAATTAACTCTATGATGCACTTTGGTTGGTTGATGCAGTTCGAAATTCAGTCCGATAAAGTTGATCAAGTTCGTCCAAACAGGCCCACGAAGCCTCCACCGGCTCCAAAGGCACCCCGGTCATCCGACAAAGCTAAACCCAACTCTGCTGAAGACGTACCCGGCACTTCGGCATAGTGACCTAATTTTAAAACAAAATATATACTATAAATTATTTTCATTTCGGTAGAAAGTCGTTATATACATACTGTTTGGAACGGTAGTTATTGATTAGCCCTCCCGCTGTGCTTTCTTGCTAACGAGAGCCTGAGCTGCATTTTGGGCATTGTGGAGGGTTTCAAAAACATTGAGCGCCTAACTTGTGTTTTCGGGTTTTTGTTGGTAGGCGGTGAAAGTGAAGTCGCTCATCGGATATATTTGGACCGGAAAGGGTTATGGAATGTACTATGTAGTTGTGATGAGAGGAGGAACTATATATATGTGTATGCAGAGAGGACTTGACATACATGGTAGAGAAAATCTGGTATTGCTGATGTTTATTAAAGGCATAATTATCTGTAAACTAGAGTTTAAAATGGAAATGAGAATTTGATTTCTTCTAATTTGTTGAGTTTCAATGTTTGGCTTTCATAATTAATAGGACAAATTGAAGGTAAATATTCCATATTTACCCTCATTTGTGTGTGTATACATAGGAAGCAAGGATGTTAAGTCAATAATTATGTGGTTTAGGCAAAGTCACCAATAAAATTGTGACATCTCATTAAAATGCTAACATGTAAACAACTTGTTTTACAGGTGAACCGAAAAGAAATATTAACTGATTCCATTCATGTTATAACTTTGCAGGTGATAGAAAATCCATTGTGATTTTTGAAGGATAAGAAATAGAGAAAATGAAAGAATATAATTAATGCACAATTGTATGTTAACAACTTTGATAAGTATATCATAAATATGTGGTGTAGAGCTTGAGGATCTTCCAATCACTATCACTCCAAACTAACAAAAAACACATGTTTGTGAACTTTCTCAGAATCTTCCTCCTCCTAAAGACAAACACAAAAATAAATACATATGTTATTTTCTTCCAATATATAATTAGAAGCTTGCTCTATATATTAACTTACCAGAAGAGGTTTGTGGAAAAGTTGGTTACACAATAATGGAAAAAATAGTGAAGAGCTGCTTGAAGCTAATATTGAAGGTGACAAATTTGATAATGGGAATTGTGGGGATTGCAATGATTTTGTATAGCTTGTGGATGCTTAGGGTTTGGCACAGAGACATGGATCATGCTCACTTCAATTCTACTGCTCCCTGGTAATACAATTAAACCCCTTAACTATTCTGTTTATTATTTCTCTTATAACAAAAAAGATCAATTACTACATATTGTTTTATTTATTTTTACACTAAGCCGTCAATGATTCAAATCATGTGTCCGAACGCGTTCGCGCGCGCGAGCTCACATATATGGAGAGAGGTCCTAGCTAAAACCAGAAAGTTTTGGTTTAAGTTAAGCTGTCAGGATCTCAAAGCAGGATTTTTTATTTTTGTTTCGTTTAACCTCAGTTATTAATAAAGTTATAATACCTCAGCGGGTCGCTCCACTCTTTCAAATTTATTATAGTGAGTATGATGTGGTTTCATCTCTTTATTAACTCGGTTTAGTCTAGCAAAAAATAGTTTGGACCCTATTCTTTATTTTCACTCAATACTCCTTGTCAGCATAAAATATTTACTGACATATGTAAGTACCAAAAGTATTGTTGAAGTCAATATGCAAGGAATGCATCGACTTTAAGCGGGTTTGAGTTCAACTAATTTATCGTTTTCTTGTCGTGTTCATGTTAATTAATTTAACTTGTTGACGTAAACATGCCAAACTTGTTTGACCTGTGTAACTATTTATTGAAACAAGTTAACATAACCACCTAATTAAAGAAATATTAAAATTTGAGAGCAAATAGTCTATACCAAAATGTTCAAGATACGCATCTCCATGTGGGAGGTCGTAAGTTCAACTTTCATTGAGTCGGATTGGGTAGCACAATTGATCAAAAAGAAAATTATTTGGGTTTGACTAGACCAATAAAATTCGGACATCTCATTAAAATACTAAATGCAACATGTGAGCACGCACGAATTGTCAGCTCTGCTTGTATATTCTAATAATATTTTGAGGAAATGAATGCAGGTTTATATATGGGTTCATGGGGATGGGCATCAGTGTGTGTGTGATAACAGGCATAGGCCATATTGCTGCAGACTGTGCAAATCCTTGGTGCCTTTCTTGTGTATCCTTCTTTTCATTTCTACTTTTTATCTATTACCTTCTTGCTTTTCATATGCTCTTGTCTAGTTTTACTTTTACATGCTTTTGTTGAATTGACTGAATTATGCTGAGTTAGAGATGATAATTTGAGCTTGTACGATTTCGTGTTGAAAAATTCTAACTCAAATTTGACTCTAAAGAGGTGCGGGTCTTATATAGTTTCGGGCTGCGGGGTTGTACAAGGAAAATGTGCGGGTGAGTGCTAATTTGTCGGACCACAGTTAAAATTTATCAATAACAAACCCGACTTGACTTGAAAAACCAATCAAACATTTTATTTTATAAGCAACCAATCAAACATATTACATGTGATGTACCAAAGCCGCAGTGGGTCAAATTTCGCCTTCGGTAGATTTGTGTCGGGTACAAATTGAAAAGATCTCAACCGAATTCAATTTGCAATAGGTGCTTGGGTGTGGATTTTACATTGGAAGGCGAGCGTGAGTTTGTCCGACTTGGTCCGTATTTTTTGAATAACACACCCGACCCATAAGAATGTATATTTTATGCGGTTCAAGTTTGGTGCCACACAAGTTTGGGTTAAAATTACCAACTACAAAGGAGTGCTACTTTATGTCCCAAAATGAGTGTCCATTACCTCATATTTAAAAAAATTACGAATACATATTTTAGGGTGTGTGTGTTTTTTTTCCCCAATTACGAATACATTGTTCTTGTGTAGAAATCAGCTATTGTTGACCTTAATTAATTTCATGAAAGTATACAGTGATCATCTTGTTCTTGCTTCTCTCTGAGACCATGGTGTTAGCAGACATACTTCTCAACCCTAATTGGGAAAAGGTTTGTACCTGTTGAAATAATTTGTACATGTGTTACAATTCTCCAAATACAATAAAAATAAATAAATAATTGTTATGGTTATTGTTATGTTATGTTATTACATGAAATATTAGGATTTACCTGAAGATCCAACGGGGAGATTCAACGATTTTGAAGATTTTGTCGACTCTAACTTTGACATTTGCAAATGGGTTGGGTTACTAATCGTGTTAGCTCAGGTATGTCACGTTTAACACTTTTGCGAGAAACAACACCAATTTTAGATATAATCGCTATTGTTAGAATTATGTTAACCCAACGAATTAGTTTGGTGAAACTCGAGGTTAAATCAATCTTAAACAAAACCACATTTTTGCGGATTCTACTTGGACATTTTAAATTTGAACTCGAAAAATCCTGATCTGAAACTCTAATTGTCAACTCTAAGTTCCAGGGATACAATTTTATAGATTGCAATGTGCTATATTGTTAGAGTCAAAACTAATATTGGGCCTTCAACTATCAGCTTAAGCTTTTAATTGAGTTGGTT